>ML805146.1:147345-166543 GCA_009831015.1 Picea engelmannii | reverse complement strand
ATATAATCACTGTTCATATGTGATGTTAGTCATGGTATTCATATTTCTTGTTGTTGAGTGAGAATCACAAGGGATGAATGATATGACAAGAGTTATAAGGTTTCATTTTATTTTTTCACATGTTTTAGTGGGACCCTGTCTCCCTCTTCACTTTAACTTGTGAATCTAATCTCTCAACCATTTCTTTTATTAAAACCAATGTTCTATTGATTTTTATTTTCATTTCCCATAAAATCATTAATTAAAAGAAGACTATTGCAACCATTAATTGTTGAAAATGAGTATATAATGAAGAGGAAATCAATGCAAAAGGAAATCCTAATTGAGAGAGAGGTATGTTGGAGCCTTGATATATAGAGGGTGGGAGGGCGGGGCATTATGAGAGAAACTATAATATAGTTTCTCTCATAGGGGGGCATTATGAGAGAAACTATATTATAGTTTCTCTCATAATGCCCCCTATGAGAGAAACTATGTTTCATCATATTTTCAATTTCATACCCATACTCAGTTTTTTATGGACTTAACAATTTTGTTGATAGTGGGGATTTCTTGAAAAGTGACAGAGAAAGGCAAAGTGGAAGCATGATTTGGTCCTTTTGACGAGGTAGTTTATTTTTCTGTTTGTTTGCTTTGATTAGAAATTATGAAAAATTTCAGTGCTAACCAGTGACATTCTTTGCATAATTTAAATTGTTGTGCATCACATCTATGGAGTGGTCTAAGCCAAGTCATTTCATGTTTTGTCATTTTCATAATTTGGTTGTCCTTGTATGATTTACATTACATCTATGACTTCTAGAATCATTCCTAGAATCGTTCCTGGTCCAAATTCTCCTAGAGACTTGAAGAGATTATTTTGCCCAAGACAATTGTATGGATCATTTTATTAATAAAAGGATTATTTCTAATTAATTTATTCTATATTGAGTTTTAAAAGGATTATTTTTTATTCATTTATTCTATGCTAAGTTTTCCCTCTTGCTCAAATGAAATTATTTTATGTTTATTAAAATTTAAAAACATTTACTTAGTTTATTTCTTCATTACTATTTTTCTTTTTATTTGTGGGATAAATTTACTTTACCCTTGTATGCATGAACACTTAAATCATTGAAGTACTTATGGTTTATGCAATATCACTTTCTTGTTGTTAATTTACTTTGAATTGTATTTATTTTTAATTTCTTATTTTGTAAATATTTTAGAAATTTTAAATTGTAAAATTTTATAAAAATAAATATTTATAAAATAAAATAATCTTAAAATCTCTTATGCTAAGATTTTGTTCAAAACAACTCCTTTTATTATTTTTCAAGAGGCTTTAAACTTAAGGTGTCATTTTCTCTTTACCCATGTCTAGCCTCACAATGTCGAGGTGTCGATGATTGAAACTTTACAGTTTTGGCATCAACAAGAAGAATGGGCACCTAGAATCAGGAGGATCCTAAGATCCAACGAGGAGATTTTGTGGGTGAGTTAATCCTTGAAGAATTCTGCCAATTTCCCATAATTTCTAAGAGTCTTCCCAAATTTTCCCGTGTGGTATCATGGTCTAGCTATGTGGTGGCCAGTTATAGAAAGACTACGTGCATCTATGCCTACCTGTGTTCTTTAAAGTTATGCTACAATGTTGAGTTGAACTAAGTTTCACTGATATAAGTGTATTTGATGAGCTAGATATAAGCATATGTTTATATATCTTTACTTTCTATGTTTGGGTTCTCTAAAGTGGTGTGATCATGATACACCACAATTTGAATGGAGTCTTAACTATTATAATCTTATGTAAATTAAATTTTAGTCATGTAAGTTATAAAATTTTAGTTATAGCAAAAGCTAGTTTTAGTTCTTGAATATCTATAAGATATTGATATTATGGTGTGAATGTCTTTTTGTGGCCTTTGTATGAGCAATGAATTGATGTGGATTGAATTTATAATTTGGGAAATGACCTTATGACTATAAGGCTTTGATAACTTGATTCCCAGGATAAAAACTTTAGAGTAGTATATTCAAGATGTCGGTTATGCATACCTATGAGTCCTTGAGGCAGGGAAACTCACACCCTACCACAATAACCCTTCTCCACCTTGATACATATTAGTTTTATGAGTGATTCTATAGAGTACTTGAACTTATTTTATTTTGATTGACTTGATAAGTGATTAGAGAAGGGCTCTATTTTCATCTTGATAGCATTGCATGGATTTTATGATTAGGGTCTTGAATGTTATGAGCTTAGTGTTGGTGTAAGTAACACCTCGATGCTATGGAATTATTATTAGTTTGAATAATGATATAACTAAGTGCTTCCTAATTGTATAGTTCCTAAGGGCCTTAGAGTAAGTTTAAGAGGATCCTCTATCCCATAGAAGAGATCCTACTTAGAATGATTAATTAAGTAAAGGAGGTCCAAGTGGACCCTTGATTGGGTTAATTTGGGAAGAAGTAGTCCCTGTTGGAGTAACTAATGACCCCATCCCCCTGATTTCTAAAATAAGGGAGCCACTTATATCACATGAGACTCTTGCAACTATATCAACATAAGTCACAATATATTTTACAAGTTTCTACCAATGATTTACTTAAGATTAGGATTTAATATTACTAGCTCGATGCATAAAACACTAAAATAAGCTATGACTGGGAAAAAAAATAAAAATAAGAAGCTAAAACAAATACTACGACATTCACTCAATGAACACAAGATGTACCCTATAAAAACTTGACCAGAAGGTGAGGAATATGCCTTGCTATTTTCTTCTCAGTTATAAAATGCAAATAGAAATAAAGGTGGACTCACTATGGAGTTGACATGGACATTGTGGCCTATATAGATACTATAAAGTCTTATCCTTCCTCTACTTTGTACCAATATCCCACTCCCTTGCTTTGCTAAACTATAGAAGAGTAAATCAATACAATAAGGATGGAACCCCTTCCTTTCCTAGCAACCCAATATTTAACATGTCATGATAATTGTCTAAGGTTAGGGTTTTGGACTTTTTAGAGTATTCTTGAGAGTCCACATGTGTGAGTAATGGGAGTTGACAAGGCATTCACTTG
This sequence comes from Picea engelmannii, assembly GCA_009831015.1. Lineage (NCBI taxonomy): Eukaryota > Viridiplantae > Streptophyta > Pinopsida > Pinales > Pinaceae > Picea > Picea engelmannii. The sequence continues at coordinate 163,474 of ML805146.1, read as the reverse complement.
GTACCATGGTGGTAAATATAGTAGGTCAACTTACGTGAGGCATAACTTCCTAATACGAACTCCAATTGAGGTGATCTTTGTGTTGTTGAAAAGCTCTTGAAGTGTAGAACATCTTCAAGATATTGGGAACTGTCAAAGTTTTGAGCTCTTGATGTGTAGAACATCGTCAAGATGTTGGGAACTATGTTCACATAGTTTTGACCACCCAAAACAACCATTTAATGCCTCAAATGGGATCCAAAAATTTTTTGTTTCCAAATCACCAAAATAGGACTTACCCTTAAAATGGGCCTTACAAGCCAATAGCTCCAATTTTTCCACCCATAAATTACCAAATAGATGAAGAATTATATGGTGATTCATTTAAGATCACAACTTATCATGCATGATCAATGCTTTATCTTCAATGTGCTAGTATTTGAACATCAACACTCTCTTTGATTATCTTTAACTCAACTTCTAAATCGATAGATAATTTATTGTGCCAAAATAATGATAACTCAATGATCCACATTAGTGACACGTCACAACTTAGAGGATCAATGCCTCTAACAAGTTGGATGGTCAAAGTCAACCAAGTCAATCGATGAAATGCACCAACGATTAATTTTGACGAAGTTAATGCACACCATGCCAACTTTATTAAAAGAAATGAGGCAATGATCAACCTCATTCATTGTACGTGAGGTCAACCATTAGGGATTGGCTCCATTAATGATTAATAATTTATTCTTTTATAAAAAATATTAAATGGGAGCTCGTCTTTTATGAATGGTAAACCTAAAAATAAGCTTGACCCACCCTGAGACACTTGAGTGAAGAATATGATTTGTTGGTACTTTGCCAATGTCATAAAATAATAATCTAATCAATGGTTGCATCAACGATATTCAATATAATGAATAGCCACATATGAAAAAACCCATGTAGGGGAAGCACATGCTTGCGAGGATTTGAACCCAAGTCATTGTCACAACAATCACTCCAAGTTGTTGCTAGACCATACCTTGACCAACTTAACATTTTGGAAACAATTTCTTCCCATCCTCCACACTTCATAAAAAGTGAGATTGTTGGTACCTTGCCATCACCAATAAATGCACCTGTGAGTAATAACGTCATGTGTGGAAGGGAATTCCCCCACACTATCCCATATTATCAAATGTGAATTAGACTTGAACCTAGATGGGCATAGAGTTACTTCACCTACTTTATCTATATACCATTAGCTCATGTGATAATATGTTGGAAACATTCTCACCTCATCCTCAATACTTAAGCAAGAGTGAGATTGTTGGCGCCATGCCAATGACAATATATGCAATCATGAGTAATAACCTCATATGTGGGAGGGAATCCTTCCACTCTAACCCATAGTATCCGACCTCAATTAGAATTGATTTTGGGCGGGAATAAAGTTACTTGACCTACTTTACTGACAAAGCATTAACTCTTGTGTCAATTCTTGTAAAAATATGTACCATGTACTTTTGTAAATCTCTCTTAGCTCTTAGAAGATAACACTCAGTGATTTCTCTTTGTACCTTTGTGAGGTGAAGATCTAGAGTCATTTCCCTTACATGATTCAAGTATAAAACACTATGATCTTTACTCGGATTTTTAACTCTTAGAAGATAACACTCGGTTATTTATCTTTGTACCTTTGTGAGGTGAAGATCTAGAGTCATTTCCCTTACAAGATTCAAACATGAGACACTATGATCTTTGCTTAGATTTTTTAATGTCTTTGTAATAATAATAATAATAATATATATACAACTTTAAAAACTCCTTAATTTACCGTTCTAATCTTATTATAGAAATTACATTCACACATAATTAATATTCATGCCTATTCACAATTAATATTCATGCATATTCACTTATTTTCTTAAATAGAATCTACATTAATGTTACTTTTATTTATTTATCTCACAAAATTTTCATGTCCCTTCTCATATAAATCATATTATTCTTGCTAATATACTTCCAAATCTATTTATAGTGGTATTCATTTTGTGTTAATCCATCACAACCATGCTTTCACTTTAGTGTGGTCTGACCTAATTCACATTGTCTAACTATTCTTCACATAAATGAAGGATAGCACATGTTTGGGCATCCAATCCCACTCCAATCTTGGTCATCATATGAAGATAGCTTTAGAAATTTATGGTAAGGAAGTTTTGACTAATTAGATGAACGATTAGTTTTCATATTTGATGTGTATGGGAGACCTCTACATGTACAAGAGTCTCCATGTGTTTAATTGTGCTATCATCATTTTGATGTGGTCCAATGATATGAGATCATATCATAGCTCTTAGACAATTGAGTTTACACATATTTTCACGTCTAATCTAAAAGATGAAGCCGTGTGTAAATTGAAGGTGATATATAAATACTCCTTAGTTATGGTGTCTTAGCAATGTGTATGTCCACATCATTACCAACTCCATTTACCAAAAATAAAGTCATGTTCACACCCATTCTTTATTCCTTTTTTATTTCATTCTCATGTTTGGACACTTGGTCCTAACCTCCTAAGGGCCCACTCCATACAGTACAATCCATGCACCTTAAAGGAGCTCTTTCAAGAATAACTTTGAAATTTTCTTGAAAACTTCCTAGCTTTAAAGGAGCTCTTTAAGGAATAACTTTAAAATTTTCTTGAAAACTTCCTAGCTTCGTGTGGTAACTAAAGCTTTTATCACTAATTCCATATCAATTTAATTGCACCACTCCATTGTGTGATTTTGAGAAGAGAATAATAAAGTCCACTACCAATGGAAAATATTATTTATCTTTAAAAAAAAACATGGGTTTCCTTTCGAAAAAAACTGAATTTTGAAATTCAATATTTAGAAGTCCTTTCCCCTTCAATTCAAAATGCACTTGAGAGTTCACTACTCTCTTGTAAGTTGTCAAAACTCTAAGTGAAGGATCACACCATTAAATTTGTCTATATTAAAGTGGGTGAATGGGCAAATGTATACGGATACAAAAATCTTGGATATCACTTTTTCTAGGGAAAAAATTTGCTCAAATTATATTAGTGATATAATTTTTTTTACATCTTTCAATTCATAATCAAGATTCTCTAGATCCTCAAAAAACTGGCATTATCAGCATAGTCCATTACAATACGATAAGTAGCAAAATCACATCTCAAAATCCCATTACAATATCCACTGCAGCTAGAAACTATGAAAACTGGATTAAAAAACCGGATACGAAAAACAAAGAAAAGCCCTTATATAGCAATATTCATCTACCCTAATCTACATCTACTTTGCAGATTCATCAATGAATCTTGATCTGTCTTCTCGAGCCTACATCTCCATTTGTCCATTTGTAATAGGTAACCAGTCCTTCAGGTTCAATCAATGCCTGCTTTGAAAGATTATCTGCATCAGTGTTAAAATCTCTATAAATGTGCTAGAAGTCAATAGAAAGGAAGTTCTTGATAAGTAATTTAATTATTTTCTTCTATCCTTTTATAGAGCTAATCATAATCCTTCTATGGAGCTAATCATAATCCTTCTATGGAGCTAACCATAAGTCCCCCCTTGTCTCTGAGCCAATCAATAACAACTTTTGAATCACCCATAATATGAATACATGGGATCTCCAAATGTTCTTCTAGCATTAATGTGACCCAAGCTCCCAAGATCTCTGCCCTCATATTTGTGCCTTTGTTATAGCAAGATTTGCCTCACCGTTTCTATCTTGCACAGAGGGCCTTTTTCCATTTCCCTATGCAGACTTATCAACCCCCTTTTTGATAAATCCAGAGCCAAAAATATATATTTTTCCACATATAAGCTTCCTAACTGCTTTGCAAGATGCGTATACGCTTGCTGCTCCACTACAGCTCGTGTATATCGAGATTTGTGCCAGAAAATACAAAATGAGGTCGGGTTTCCATGTCACGACAAATGATCTCTGATCTTTGGCCTTTTGTATACTAGAAACGTTCTGACTCGGCCCTTCAGTTGCATTATGGAGGCTATAAGAGCACAATTTCGAGCTATGGAAAAGGAGAGAGAAAGCATTCAACTTTGAGAGCAAAGTTACTCTAGAGAAATTACTTCATATTGAGTTTGCATCCCTTTGTCCCTCAAGTCTGAACACAGTGTTTAGCCCCCAACCTCTTCCCTTATTGTCAAGAGGATCTCATTGTCTCTTTGCTATGAGCTTGCCTTTGGTGGAGGATTGAAGTGGTGGAGACCCAGTTGGCAGGAACTTGGTTTCTTGGTTTCGAACCGTGTCGACACGAAAGTCTGTAATGGTGATACTTCTATTGATCAATTATTAATAGAAATACTCCTTTCCCGTCCTATCGATATCTTGCAAATATATGATTATTATCCATGGGCATGTTTGTAATTTTTATTAATGGATTGTGCTATCTGATGTGCTAACTCATTTTATATACTGTCATTATATACTTGCATCGCTTGTTTGTTGAGAACTTCTTGCAGGTGTAAAGCTTCGAGTCAAAGTGCTCAACGGTGGAACGACGTTAAACGATTGGATCGAGGTAGGATTCTTCCTCGTATTGCACATTAGTTTATATAACACATGTTGGAATTGAGTTGATTTCTACAATCATACCTGTCTGTTGTGGTTTACCTTTGGCCATAGAGAGTTTTTCCCTTGTAACATAATTGGCGACCATACTGAGGAGAGATCTTCCTTCTAAGGGTTGAAGTATTTTTCCTTCTTACATTTCTCTTTTGCCTTTGTATTTCTTGTCGTATCACAGTTGGACAGAGTCTGTTCACTCTGGGTCTGAGTTTTCAGCCTTTTAACCTTGCCTAGCCTTGTTTTAAAAGACATACACCCTTTTTTCACTGACAGTCGCGTGTATACGCTTGTTGTCCCACTACAAGAGGCGTACATATGCCCTTTTCTATTGAATAGGAGCGTATACCACTTCCTCTTGATTGTTTTCTTGGTTTAGTGACTACTGGGTAGGTTTTGAGGATCACTAAGCCTTCTTAGGTCTCTGTTGTACTTGTTGAGATTATCTGGGATGACAGGAAACCTTTTTGGAGTTGAATTTTTGGGCGACATCTTTCTCTTTGTTTTTCATTTATGATTTTTCCTTGGTAGTTGGGTTGTCTGCTTAGCTGCTTGGTATTTTGCTCGAGTGATTGCTTTTATACACAGTAGAAGTTATATATCAAGTCGCTTATCAGTCCATGCATTTTCTTTTTAAATACATTGAAAATATATAATAAAAAAATAGGTATTTTGCATCGGTTGGTATTTTTGTCTTGGAACTTTTATCATTAGCTTAGCACATTTAGCGAAAGATTGCATTTTACTTCTGAGTTGCAAAGTTAAAATTGAAGATTGCATTGTTTTTATTTAGCATATCATTCACTGAAAAGTTAAGGTTAGGCTTTGCATTATATCTATTTTTATTTTCATGCAGAGTCATAACACCATGAGTTTCATTTCCATACCACTTTGAGTAATCACGGCCAATAAAATTTACGCTTTAAACTAAAATTGATTAGTCACGATTTTATTTTTTAGGGTGCACAAACTAGCCTAAGATTTAGTGTCTTGGAATAGGATTTTGTGAGTAAACTTCTCCAAGGCAATTAAATCAACTTATGTGTCTGAAGGATCTTCACGTGTTCTTTATTAATTTTTCTCTCTCTGAGACTTTTTACAACTTTCAAATATAACGTTGACGTTCATACATTACATCAAAGTAAATATGCAATTTTCCAAAGTCATATTCTAAACATTTTATGAAATAATTTTTTCTGGCGATTTTTTTTAGGAATATTTGTCTGAAATCTGACAAAAAATTGCTAAATCCGTATATTTGAGTGATTATTTATGTATAATATGTGTGTCCCGAGAGTTTTTCAACATGCTAAATCAATTTTTGCATTCAGAAATGAATTTTAAACAACAAAAAATAATGATTTTGTGCAGATTTATGTCGCCAAATTCTGACGAAAAAAAACATTTCGTAGAATAATTAGATAACATCATTTCCCAAATTCTGACATTGTAGTTGGATTTCTAAACCTCCATTTTCATTGGAGCAACTTTATGTTGTAATTTCAATAACTCAAACTCTTAATTTCAAAAGTCCATTAATAATCCTATTGAATTTGTAAAGAAAAAACACCAAAAAATATAGTCTATTTGCTACATAATTAACTTATTTTGACATGTTCACACATATTTTTTATTCTTCTGTTCCTTTCTTTTTCATATTTTGAAATGTGGTCAAAACTTCTAAAATTGACATGCTTTGTACATTACATACTTATATTATCTTCTTCTTTTCAAAGGTGGAAAAACCTATCATAACTTAGTTGTTAACCTACAGTGAAAACATTCATCACTGGTTATTATATGTGAATGCATACTAACTATTCACCATCATTCAATGAAATCCATGCCACCTGAAATGACCCGTTGGTGATCTATAAGAAGGTAAAATTCCAGTCCTACCATATGTCTCTAGGTGTTGGTTTGTTAACTTGTTTCTTTATGTCTGAGGAAGATGAGCTCTTAGCCAATCAAAAGCAATTTTAGGTTTTACTCTAGGACCAACATTACATAGATATCTTTTTTTTGAAGGTGACAAAACCTCTCATAACTCAGTTGTCAACCGAAAGAGAGGACAAACATCATTGGCTATTATATGTGAATGTAGGCTTACTCATCATCGTTATTCAAGGAAAACTATGTCACTTGAAATAATTCGTTGGTGGTCCATAAGGGGACGAACTTTTTCTCCTGCCAAATGCCTCTAGGTCTTGGGTTGTTAACGTGTTTCCTTACATCCAAGGAGGATGACCTCCTAACTAATTAGAAAGAGTTTTAGGTCTTACTCCAAAACCAAAAAACAATTTCAACCTAGATAGTATTCACACAAATCCAATATCCCTTCTAATCATCACAAAAACACATTACATACATATCTATACACATTGTTTATTTATTTTTTCTTTTATACAAAAAAAAATATGATCAAAACTTTCTAAATTTATTCACCCTATTATTTATTTTTCTCGTATAATGACACTTATCAAAATTTCCTAAATTAACTCACTTGTATGTTACATAAAAATACCCGCATATTCTTTCTAAATTTGTTCACTCTATTATTATTTTTCTCGTATTTGAAACTCATCAAAATTTCGAGAGGACTCACTCGATATGCATACAAATGCCCCACATATTCTTTATTACTTTCTTGTATATAGAAAAAGCTTCTTAAATTAACCCACTCCATACAATACATGTAATTAAAAGACGGGCGGGAAGGGAGTACTATATTGTAATTGGCAGCAGTCATGTCACCTTTGAACAGAGCACAAAGTTATTGAGTCCTTGCGTCATCATAATTTTGGGTTTAGCATGGCCTTAGGAAGCTGATCTCATTACAGAATTTTCTCTATCGACTGCTTAATCTTCCAGCCACTATAGAGAACATTATGGATGCCTCCTACATCTAATTATCAAATCATTAAGTCTATGTTGCCAGAGTCCACCGTATGTCTCATGCTCTTGTTCAAAGGAAGTCTATCAACCTATGTCAGCCACTCCTCAGAAATCTTGACTTCGCATGTCGGCCATACCCTTAGTTTGTCTCAGAATCACATGATACTTTGGTCTTATGATGCACCCTAGCCCTACTTTCATCATTGGTGGTTCACCTTGAACCCAACAATCGACATTTCATCATGGGTTGTTGACTGGGTGGTTTCCCTTGTGTTCGACGGCAAGACATCTATTCACACTTTGGGATTCGTGCAGTGTCTTGGATGCCATTAGCCTTATTGGTGGCTTCCTCGCCTTTGTCAGCAGTTTTCATCATTGGCTACTATTCAGAGGGTCTTTTTCGTTTACCACTTGCATTTGGCACACGCGAAAGATGCATAGGTTCGTTGGTTCGTGAACATGTTCTTCATTCGATATCCACCAAATTATGAAGCTCCTGCTTTGTTCCTCATGTTGATTGATGAGAGATGCCTTAATGCTCTCCTTTCATCGGGTCTCTTTCCATCAACTTCAGCTCATGTATTCTGGATACGAGACTTAGAGTTTTATGAGTACCTTGAGGTTTGCAGTCATTATTGGCAGGCTCTCTCGCCATTGACAGATGGGAATACATCAATGTCTCATGATCAATGGATCTCTCAAATGTTTGACACCAGCTCCTTTATTCACATTTGTAGAGATGTACTCGGTTCCTTGATACCTACTTTCATCATTGGTAGGATGTCTCGCGTTTGTTAACAGTATACCTCAATGACCGGTAATCAAACAATGTCTCATTGTGTTCAACCTCAACTCATTTATTCACATTATGTACACTTGCACCATTGGCATATTGTATTGAAGACTTGAAGACATCACTTTGTAGACACAGCTTTCCTGAGTTGTTGCTTCCATTTCATCGGACCAGCACCTATTTGACTTCAGCAATCATGGGAGATTAGATTGTACTCCATGGTATACAGATATCTTCAGATTGATTTTGAGACTGGTTTCACTGGGCCTTGTTCGTGACTATGACAGCTATTGGCATGTAACCGCATTTATATTTGCCTACTCATGGCCATGAACACTTGTTGGTATATTTTCCACATGGATCTGCATTGTATTTTTGGCAACCATGTATTTAAAGTCAGTACATAATGTAATGAGCAATTGAGTTCGTCCAGATGGTTCTCTACCACTCCACTTCTAGGTAATTTATAATGTATTTCGGTCGTCGCAGATACTCCTCTGATCTCACACATTAGGGGGCATTTGTTATAGCAAGATTTGCCTCACCATTGCTATCTTGCACAGAGGGCCTTTTTCCATTTCCCTATGCAAACTCATCAACCCCCTTTTTGATAAATCCATAGCCAAAATTATATATTTTTCCACATATACGCTTCTTAACTGCTTTGCAAGATGCATATACGCTTGTTGCTCCATTACAGCTCGCGTATATCAGGATTTGTGCCAGAAAATACAAAATGAGGTCAAGTTTCCATGTCACGACAAATGATCTCTGATCTTTGGCCTTCCATATACTGGAAATGTTCCAAATCGTCCCTTCAGTTGCATTATGGAGGCTATAAGAGCACAATTTCGAGCTATGGAAAAGGAGAGAGAAAGCATTCAACTTTGAGAGCAAAGTTACTCTGGAGAAATTACTTCATATTGAGTCTGCATCCCTTTGTCCCTCAAGTCTGAACACAGTGTTCAACCCCCATGCTCTTCCCTTATTGTCAAGAGGATCTCATTATCTCTTTGTTATGAGCTTGCCTTTGGTGGAGGATTGAAGTGGTGGAGACCCAGTTGGAAGGAACTTGGTTTCTTGGTTTCGAACCGTGTCGACACGAAAGTCTGTAATGTTGATCAATTATTAATAGAAATACTCCTTTCCCGTCCTATCGGTATCTTGCAAATATATGATTATTATACATGGGTATGTTTGTAATGTTTATTAATGGATTGTGCTATTTGATGTGCTAACTCATTTTATATACTGTCACTATATACTTGCATCGGTTGTTTGTTGAGAACTTCTTGCAGGTGTAAATCTTCGGGTCAAAGTGCTCAACAGTGGAATGACATCAAACGATTGGATCGAGGTAGGTTTCTTCCTCGTATTGCACATTAGTTTATATAGCACATGTTGGAATTGAGTTGTTTTATGCAGTCATACCTATCTGTTGCGGTTTACCCTTGGCCATAGAAAGTTTTTCCCTTGTAACAGCCTTTACCACACAAAAAAATTCCATCTATATACAGTAGACTCCCTGATTTTTATGGCTCCACCTGCCCCACTCCTAAAGGCATATTTCGATGCTACACCATCAAACCATGCAAGTGTTGAATTCTGACTATAATTTATCATAATTGTTCTCAGGAGTCGAGGATTTAGATGACTGTTGGAATTAGTTAGATGTGCCAAAGTCTTAAAGATTACCGAATGCAATGAAGAGGAAGTATCCTCAAAGATAGCCTTATTACGTTCAAGCCAGGTAAACCATATAACATGTTCTGCAATCGAAGTGGACACGGTCTTTACCATATACCAGTTCTTCAAACAATCCGAAAGATTAGTACCAAACCAATCTCTATCAAGCTTCAGAGTCTTTTTTAAGATTTTCCAAATTGTAATGGAGAAATGACAAAGTTTGAATAAGTGGTAGGTCATTTCCATATCCCTCTTGCAAAGCGGGCAACGTTTCGGACCCTCCCATCCTCTTCTCTGCAGCATATTCCAAGTGAGAATTTTTTTCTTCAATTACCAGCCATATAAACAACTTAACTTTTAACTGTATCTTCCAATTCCAAATAGACAGTCTCCATATCTTCGCTTTAGTATGACATTTTGAAGAAACGACACTTAAATAAAAAAAAAAATTGCAGATGGAATTCCTGAAAGAATTTGTCGTGAAAGAATTTCCGAAGAAAACCTTCAAATAAAAAATATTTGTCATGGAAGAATTTCCGAAGAAATTCCTTGATTTGATAATTAACTATAGTCTCATAAGTTGGTCTTTGGATTGCAAATGAAATTTGATGCAAAATGCTTTATTGAGAGTCAACATAATACATATGTTTATTTCGATCTATTTGAATAATAAAATAGTAAGCCGAGAGGTTCCAAATGGAGCTAGATTTGGAAGTATGAATTATTTATGTTTTCTCTATTATTCTCTCCACCTCCACTCTCACTCTCAGAAAACATAATATGTTTTCTCTATTATTCTCCCCACCCAAATCCTCACCTTCTATTTGAATAATAAAATAGTAAGACAAGAGGTTCCAAATGGAGCTAGATTTGGAAGTATGAATGATTTATGGTTTTCTCTATTTTTCCCCCACCCTCAGAAAACATAATATGTTTTCTCTATTATTCCGCCCACCCCACCCTCATATGAGGGTGGGGGTGTGAATAATAAAATAGTAAGACAAGAGGTTCCAAATGGAGCTAGATTTGGAAGTATGAATGATTTATGGTTTTCTCTATTATTCCCCCAACCCCCACCCTCAGAAAACATAATATGTTTTCTCTAGTATTCCCCCCACCCTCACCCTCATATATGAGGTCCCCCCGCCCTCATATATGAGGTGGGGGTGGAGGAATAATAGATAAAACATAATGTGTGTTTTCTATTATTCCCCCCACCCTATTATGTTTTATCTAGTATTACCCCACCCCCACCCTCATCTATGTGGGTGGGGTGAATAATAGAGTTCTTCTAAAATTTTATAAGCTTTCTAATAAAATGAAAAATACACTTATGTATTCATATTGAATCTAGATTAGTAGTGTCAAAATCCATAAATAAGTAATAATATCATGGATCTCATAATAGATCGAACACGAAAAAATGAAGATTTCATTTGATTTAGTGTCCTTATTACATAGCTTACATAAATGTTGATTATGAGCTATGATATGGCCAATCTTCATCCTTAGTTGGTGAAATCATAGCTTTAATCACCCAAAAATGAGAGTGATGGTTATGAGAGAGCCAAACCCTAAGATATCACGACGTGATGGTATAATCACTCTCATTTGGAAGATAAGTATAGTTACAACAATGAAGTTTATGATAAAGTGGTTTTATTGGTGAAATCAATTATAACTGATATCTGCTCTTCAAACATACTCCATGATTTATCTATAAATATCTCTTTTAGATACTTTAGAATCAATAATAGAGATATTGGATGGTAGAACTTTGCTTTTGCATGAAATTTCTGCCAAATTCTTTCCAAATTTTTGACTGAGAAGAGGATCATTTTGCTACAAGATTAGCTTACTCTGATCAAAGCTTCATGAGTTGGCCCACTCCATACATTATATACACAAGTCCACACACATTTGATATTCTTTTTTTCTTTCTTTCCCGTATTTAGATACCTTTTCAAAAAAATTATTTCTTTCTCGCATTTGAGGACCTAGTCAAAACTTTAGAATTTATCACTCTCCTTACCTTACATGTATAAATATCTCTACACATATGTTTTATTCATATTTATTTCTTTCTCGTAGTTGTTGTTGTTGTTGATGATGATGATGATGTTTACTATCCCCTAAGATGAATAAGGTGGAGTAAGATAATATTGTAGCAAAAGGACCCTCTTTCTGATGATAAATTTGAATATAGAAATTTTAGGATTAGAGTTCCACCATGATTCAAATTCCATGCATGGTGGAATGACATAACAAGAGGTTTGTCCTATTCTAAATTGATGCATATTATCGAACAATCAATTAGAGTTTTGGATTGCTTGAAACTCTAACTTCTTGTGTCACCAAATTCTAATAGCTCTAGGGAAGTTTGCTACATTATTAGATGCATTCCACGAAGGCCTATCATACAAATATAGGGAATCAAATGATATCTTTTAGAGTTCCATTTCTATATTTGAACATGGTGGAAATGGAAGTACCAAGAATATTATGGTTTTCATAAGTGAGGAGCTCTTGAAGAATAATTAATTTATGAAATTGGGTAAAGTTGTGTCTTATATTATTAAGAGTAGGGCAAGTTAAAAGAAAATGGTGTTCATTCTCAACCTCCTTTGTATCACATATTTTACAAATTCGCTTAGCGTAAGGTGATTTTGGGTGAATCCATCAACCATTTTTACTATGGATGTCTTGAGTATTGCTTCTTTTTTTGTGAATATGCATTTTGTTCTTTAAACTCATAATGCTTGAAGAATAGTTTTTATTAGCCAAATTAAGATTTATAAAATCTTTGTATTATTTCAGCTTCATCTTATTAATTATTTCATTGTCACTCTAGATCTTATCTTTAAATTTCATAGGGATATAAATTTAATAATATCGACGTTACCAATTTGATTATATTATTTTATGTTCAATCGTTAAGTTGAGCTTCATAATCTTTAGCCCAACCTCTTTAATGTTTGTGGTGGCTAGTGCTTTTCCTAGAAGGGGAACCTATGTTTGATTAACTTGAGCAATTTGTATTTATAATCTAAATATCTAATCATCACCTTAGATTCCATGAAGCTTCAATGAAGAGAAAGGGGTAAGGAGTGTTGCATTTAATTTTAAAATTATAGGTTATGAAGCATGCTTGTATTTGCTTGATTTTATTCCAAGTCTCATGAGAGACGTTGTAGGCCCAAACATCACCGTCAAAAAGAATAATCTAGATAAATAACACGTTGAAAATTATTTTTTCCTTATCCAAATCCAAAAGCTAAATGTATTTGGATTTATTTTCAAGACGATAATAAGCTATCCAACCACCAACGATTCTCTTCCTGACAATGTGATTCTAGTTCAAATGACAATTGAAATCAATACTTGAGTATTTGTAAGATTACATTCCTTCAAGGATGTTAGCACCGTACAAAATTTCCAAGGATAAGTTCTTTTCTGAGATTTAATTATCATAATCTTGGTTTTATTGATATTAATGGTAAGTTAATTTTTTTTTGCAAAATTTCAAGGAAACTGGGAGTTTCTTGTGAAGATCTTCAATGGTTTTTGCAAGGAGAACAATATCATCAATGTATAAGAGAGGGACAACAATGAGTCTGAACATTTTAATACCCAAACATCCCTATAAAATTTGCTCAATTTCATCGATATAGATGGCAAAAAGGGAATGCCCTTACTAAACACCAAAATTACAGTTAATATCCATTAACCACTCATTATTACATTGGAGAGGTGAAAACTTTATTACTTGGTCTATACCATACATGACATGAACATGTCCAAAATTTGCTCCACTCCATACATGCACAAAATTCACAAATATTCTTTATGCTCTCTTTTTTTCATATTTAGGTACCAAATCCCCCGGATGGGGTGTTAGCAGGGACTAGGTGTCAAAGGGAGAGGACGCCACCTGCCAGCTCTGCACCAACCACGTGATCGACGCATGCACCTTCCCTCTTACCCTCTCGATGATTAAAAGTCACCTTCACTTTTGGCATCCCTCCATTAACTGCTCGAGTGCGCCATCCTCTGCTTCTTCGTCTGATCAATGGAGCATCATTTATGGCAGTCACCTCTACGTGTGTGCGTATTTCCACTCTATTTTCCATTTCATTATGCCACTCCTCGACTAGATCAACATGTCTCTTTCTTCTCTGTAGTGCAAACATCATGTTTGCAATTCTCCTTGGCCTTCACCTGCTACGTCTACCTGCTCTCTACGCCTTCGCTTCTTCTCTCTGCCTCGACCATGCCTCGGCTTCGTGGGAAGCCAAAGAGATGATTTTATTGGTACCAAAATAGAGCTAGCATGGCCATCCGGCCTCCGCCTACCCCTGCACCGTCGCACAACCCCTCACCTTCCTCCTCTGGCCAGTCCTCACAAAGCCAGAGCAATCTTCCACCATTGTCCTCACCATGGGCTTGTCGAGTGGAGTGGTTCGATCTCCAAGGAAATTCCTTGGGCTTTGTTCCTAGCCCAAAACCGGACCTGGCTTCCTCCTCACAACCAGCCTTGGTTGACCCAACAAATTCACCCGAGCATTATGCTCCTGTGCCACCACCCTCTGCCCCCCCGCAACCACCCTCGGTCCCGGCTCCTCTGGAAGACACCTCCGCCCACTTGGAAGAACCACTGAGCCAACAACACTCCTGCTCAGACTATGCCTCATGTGAAAAATTTCGAGATGCAATGGAGATATTGCATGATTTGTTGTTCGCATTCCACAAGGATGTGGATGACTTTCACTTATGCTTGAAACTTCTGGATAAGAGAGGGGAACAAATTCTCCAAATGCTCTCCACTTTGCACGACCCTCGACACTCCCTAGAACGGGCCTCTAGTGCACCAACGACCTCGACAACAATCATGGCTATCCAGTAGTCAGCAGCGAAAAACTTGGCAAACAGTGTCAGATTGAATGCATGAGTGACGACATATGCACAAGTGTCAGTCTGCATGGTTATTTTTGTCTACCATTTACGTTTCTACAAGTGTCCTTTTGGGATGAATGCGGTGTCTAGAACAATGTTTTATTTTTTCTTGTCAAAATTCAGTCTTAGATTTTCTAGAAGACCGGACAGGTTTGAACGAATCAATTTCCCCACGGGGCGATTCTGTTCCAGTTGTTTAAATACTGAGTTTTTTTTTCAAGTTTTTAGAAACAGGCTGAATTGGTTTCCCTTAGGGGCAATTCAACACTCACAGTCCCTTGACACTCATGACGCTACTGTAATTTTTTATCTTGAAAGGTAATATACACACACTTGTTTACAAAAAAAAAATATTTAGGTAACAACTCACATACTTCATGAATTCGTTCACTTTGAACAATACATGCACATGCCCACACATATTCTTTATTCTTTTTTTTTTCTTCTCTAGAGACCCACTCAAAGTATCATGGATGGGTTCACTCTATACATTACATGCACATGCCCACACATATTCTTTATTCTTTTTTTTTCTTCTCATACTTAGAGACCCACTCAAAGTATCATGGATGGGTTCACTCTATACATTACATGCACATGCCCACACATATTCTTTATTTTTTGTATATTTCTTTCTAGTATTTGGAGATCGAGATTGTCTAATTGTTCTATGTTTTGGCCTTTTTCGTCGGAATCCGAAGATATAAATCTTCACGAAATCACAATTTTGTATTGTTTAAATTGCATTTATGAATGCATAAATGGATTCAGCGTGTTGAAAAACCCCTGGGATACTCGGATTATAAATCATTAACCACTCAAATCTACATATTGAACAATTTCTCACCGAATTTTGAGCAAAAATAAGCAGAAAATATCGTTGGAAAAGAGCCAAAATGTAGAACAATTAGACTACGACTTTGGAGATTGTGTCACTTCATGAATTAGCCCACTCCACATATCACATGTACATGTTCATACATATTCCTTTTTTTTTTTCTTCTTTCTTGTATTAGGTGACTTGATGAAAATATCCCAAGTTGGTCCATTCCATACATTACATACACATGCCCACATATATTTTTGGTTCTTTTTAAATTTATTTTTGATATTAGAAGACATGGTCAAAACTTCATGAGTTGGACCACTCTATACTGAAGTTGTCTAAACTTGTAGCAAATTTCTCTTAGGTCTTCGGGTTCCAATGCCACAAAA
>ML805146.1:132987-147245 GCA_009831015.1 Picea engelmannii | reverse complement strand
AAGGAACTTTTTCCAAAACGACTTTGAATTTTATTAAAAATAACAAAATTCCCAACCTAGATGATGGAGTGCTCTCCAAAGTTTTCGCTACTAACTCCATCTTTAATTTAAGTGCATCATTCACGTTTGCTTGCCAAAGTAAGCATATAGAAAAAGCTTTGAAGCCCCATTAAGTAGATGAGATGATTAAGAGTGGGCTTGGATCCCATTAAGTTGATAAGATGATTAAGAGAGGCTTGGATTTTGAAAAGAGAATAACAAATTTATAATGTTTTTTTGTTTTTTCGAATGGTAAAATTTATCATAATTTAGTGGTCAGTTTGCGGTGAGGATAGTTATTATTGACTATTATTTACTAATTCAGGTTGATTCATCGTTGTTATTCAAGGAAAACCACACCACCTGAAATGACATGTTGGTGGTCCATAAGGGGGTAGACTTTCACTTATGCCAAATGCCTATGGGTCTTGGACCATTACCCTATTTCCTTACGTTTAAGGAATGTGAGCTCTTATACAATCATAAGTAGTTTTAAGTCTTACTCCAAGACTAAAAGACGGTTTTGACCTAGATAGTATCTGCAAGAAAACCAATATCTCATACTATATGTTAGAATATAAGGCTTACTATGTAAACACATCACTTTATGAATTTAGAATATGTTGATGTTCACTTTTTATGTAAAGCAATTTATCCCACATTCATAAGTAGAAGTGATTTGCTCAGTGAATGCCAATATCTAAGGAGGTAAACTCATTTATAATAGATGCACCAATTATTCATTGATAATATTATATTGTGTTATTCTAAATATATTTCTTTGAGCTCAATTATGAGACTCAACTTGAAGCCATATTCCACTGAATCACCATTTTTAGTCCGTGGTTTTGATAAACCATGATATTCACCCTTTTGATGGGGAATGGAATGTAATGTCATCTTCATTTGTTGATTACATACATAATGTAATGATTTCATAGTGGTCTTATGTACATTCCTACAACATAGCGTTAATGCAATGAATCCCATTAGAACTTTGCAGTTAAGTGAACTCGGGCTAGAGTAGTACCGGGATGGGTGACCGCCCGAGAAGTCCTATTGTTTTACATGCCTATCACATTTTATAAACTTAGTCCAATTTATCCCACATGCATCATGGGAATTGTTCTCCTCTCGCTCTCTCATATATAATTGAGGTGAAGGAGGCCCTTTAAGCATGTAATGGAGTGTGATGTAAAGCTCTCGCTCTCTCATACATCTCTTTCTTTTCAGAGATAAGCTACCCCATTCTGCCATTTTTTGTTCTATGATGTTTTTCTCTCTCTTGTTCATTAATAGAAGTTGGGTTTCACTATATTTATGCATTCTTCGCATTATCTCTATGTATTTCCTTGTTATATATCGGTTTTATTTTTGTCTTCATGTCGCTCTCAAAATAATTTGGATCAGTGGTATCAGAGCAGGTTGCTCCTTGTCGTTTCTCAGAGCAGGTCTCCGACAAGGTTAGGGTATAAAGAGTTGGGTCTCGAGCTAGTTTCACTTGAGGACAACTTCTCTCGCCAGCCTAAGCGACCTCCCATGGAAGAAGAAAAGAGAGATGACAAAGCAGAAGATCCTTTCAATACATTTCTCGAGGAAGCCCTCATGTAACATAGGAATGAGATAATGGACAACTTTGCTTAGATTCTTCGAAGACTATTGATGCTTGCAGCTGAGGCATCTTCGACAAGAAGCCATTTCGCAAGTGCGACACCCTTCAAGGTACAATTCAATTTTGATATCCCCTTATTTGAAGGCCAGATAGATACAGATGCTCTAGAAAAATGGTTGAATCTGCTAGAAGGTTATTACTCTGTCCAAAAAATTTCCGACAGTGAAAAGATCATCTTCGCACTCCTTAAAGCCCTTCCCCATGTCAGAGCTTGGTGGGAAGGTTACTGGGAGAGGTACACCGCGGATGAATCTACACTATTTGGAAGAGAACCCACTTGGACGGCCTTTGTAGTTGCCCTAAAGGAGGAGTTTTATCATGTCGGAAATTATGATGACCAATACATGAGATGGACAACTCTGCATCAGAAAAGAGACCAGATGATGTCGGAGTACACCAACATCTTTCATACCTTGCGCTCAAAGATAGGTATCAAATAATTCGAGCAACACTTGGTTTTGAAGTACCGCAATGGTCTACACAGGGACATCCAAACAAAGATGGATTTCTTGGACATCTCCTCACTGGGAGCTGCTTATCGATATGCAGTCAAAATTGAGCAAAAATTCAAGCAGCGAAGTAAGTGGGAGAAGCATGGAAAAGGAAAATCTAACTCACATAATGAAGGACAAATCAAGGAAGGCCAAACTCAAGAGAGCCAGTCCTAGAAGAAGATAAAGAAGGGTAACGAGAAGTCTAAGAAAGACACTGGAAAGTGGTGTGAATTCCACAACAGCCCTTGGCACAACACTGATGAATGTCGTTCAATATGGTCATTGGTGGCCGAGCTCAAAGGCAAAAAGTTGAACCCCGACTTGGACCCTGATAAAAGGAGACAAATCATTGATGCAGAACCCACTGTTATTATCGCAACTACAACAATCCAACCAGAAGAGGATCCTGAGGAGGGGGAGAGACTCTTCCATTCACAGATGTGGGTGAAGGGGACCCCATTTCATTTTATTGTTGATAGTGGAAGCCAAAAGAACATCATCTCAGCATAGGTTGTCAAGCAGTTGGATTTTCCAACAACACCACACCTACAACCATACAACATCGGGTGGCTTCGCTAGGGACAAGATCTTCGTGTCAGCCAACAGTGTCGTCTATCCTACGGAATCAAGCCCTTCAAGGACGAGGTATTGTGCGATGTTTCCCCACTGGAAGTATGTGATGTTCTATTAGGCCAACCATATATGTGGAGGCGTCATGTTTTTTATGAGTCTCGACCCCGTAGCATCATTGTTACTCTGGGGGGTCAACTATACAAGATACCAGAGGTAGTTCTGACTATTGTCCCACCAAAACAATGCCACAAAGTAATCTCTCATACTGCAAAGTTTAGCCTCTTCACAATCTGATCAGAAGGTGAACAGAAGGACACTGCAACCATTGTAGCCTTAGCCCAATACCTTTCTGTCCAACAGAAGCAAATCGACAAGATTGTAGAAGAGTACCAAGATGTTCTTGTTGCACCTACAAAGGTGCCTCCACACTGCCCATTCAAGCAAGGTTATAACAGAACCCTTCATACTCTTCATGTTGCATCTTCACTGACATAGTCCTCCCACACTTAGGTAGATCATGCAACTATATTGGTTGAACAGATCCAATCCCTCAAGAAACATGTTCATGACAACCTTCAATAAGCTAAGCAGGATAGCTTCTTCAGCAAGGCAAGCAACGCACCAAGATTTCTATTTAGCAGAAGTCTCCCCATCTCCCATGGAAACTTGATGCAATGGGGACCATTGCTTCCTAAGGGGGGAGGAATGATCCAGATGGATCTCGATGGCCATCCACCTTTTCCACCAAATCACCATTTTGAGCCTGTGGTTTTGATAAACCATGATATTCACCATTTTGATGGGGAATGGAATGTAATGTCATCTTCATTTGTTAATTACAGACATCATGTAATTATTTCCTAGTGGTCTTATGTACATGCCTACAACATAGCGTTAATGCATTGAATCCCATTAGAACTCCGTAGTCAAGCGCTCTCAGGCTAGAATAGTACTGAGATGGGTGACCGCCCGGGAAGTCCTAGTGTTTTACATGCCAATGTCATTTTATAAACTTAGTCCAATTTATCCCACATGCATCATGGAAATTGTTCTCCTCTCACTCTCTCATATATAATTGAGGTGAAGGAGGCCCTTTAAGCAAGAAATGGAGTGTGATGTAAATCTTGTTGTGAATGCAGTGTAGACAACGTCCTTTCTTTTCAGAGATACGCTACCCCATTCTGCCTTTTTTTGTTCTACATTGTTTTTCTCTCTCTTGTTCATTAATAGAAGTTGGTTTTCACTATATTTATGCGTTCTCCGCATTATCTCTGTGTATTTCCTTGTTATATATCGGTTATATTTTTGTCTTCATGTCACTCTCAAAATAATCCAGATCAACGTGAAGATGTGAATGAGCTACCATATATAATTCATACAATTGTCGTTGTACGGAAATCATACAAAAATCACGTTGTCGTATGGATTATTAATTTGCAACTACCAATCGTCGTACATCTAAAGACAAGGGAGAGGTAGAATGCCATTATTGCAAGTAAAGAGGTCACACAACTTGGAACTATAGATTTTTTGTCAATGATGTTCTCAAGGGAAAAGTCAATGACAAGCTATATTTATCGAATGTAGCCATTATTGAAGATCCACCAGATGTTAACAATGGTGATGATCTTACTAAAGAAAGGGCATTCTATGCATTTTAAGAAGTCCACATTTTGAAGACAGGAAGGGATCTAGTAAATATATTGCACAACATGGATGGCTTCCCAGATAGTTTAGGAGTTTGTGGTTATTGGGAAGTTTTTCTCATCGGGTTTTTGATACATGCATGTGGATTGTTGTCCAGTAATTTAATTTGAGAGATTCATACTTTGGGATCTTAAGGAGGTGGAATATGGGAACTTGGGAATTCAACTTGAGAGCTACACCTTTACAAGGGTTACGAGGTATTTAGATGGATCTCTGCTTGGTCCAATAACTATTTTCAAAGAAGAAGATTATGAAGAATGTTTGGTTTTGATGTTTTATTTTTTTTAGTCGATGTGTTTTATCTTCAATGAGTATGTTCTACTTTCAATATTGTAAGCCTTAAGAGGGGGTGTTAGAATATAAATCTCACTATGTAATAAAGTCACTTTATGACTTTAAAATATGTTAATGTTCACTTGTTGTGTAAAACGCTCTATCCCACATTTGTTAGTGGAAATGATTTGCTTGGTGAGCAACAATATATAAGGAGGTAAACTCCTTTGTAACCATTTATTCACTGAGAATATCATATTTTCTTATTATGAGTATCTTTCTTTGAGCTCATTTATGTGACTCAACCCTATCTAGTCTTTCATCATTTAGTGATCTAGCTTATTTTGTATTATTGTCATCATTGAAGAAACAATAATGGGGTCATGTGCTTTCAAGTATCAACTAGCCTTAGTCCCAAACATGAGACCATATACTACCCTTGGATGTAGATGGTTTAGCCTCTTTCCTAGGAGGCATTGCCACCCAATCCTAAAACACCTTAATTTTCATATTTAATATTAAACAAGTTTTTTTTTCACATATGCATAACCATCAAGTATGTCCCCTCATTTTAAGGATGATACTGAGCATAATCTGAATTCTCCAAGACTCAAGGCTAGGCCAACAATCAACAATTGGCTCACGAAGAGAGGAAGCATGTTACAAGGTTAAGTTTGAACCTAGGTTGGGGAGGAAAACAACTTTCCTCACAACTAGTTGAGCTACACCCAATTGATAACAAAACTTTTTACCTTTGAGAATTTAATATTAACAAGTCTTTTACCCTTTGAATTTAAAATGTACATGGAGGTTATTAGTCCATTTTAAGTTATAATATTTATTTCTCCCCACTTATAACCATGACATATTATTAATTCTTTTTTGGTATATTAAGGTGGGTATATGGATAAGATTACTCTAAAGTGTATTAGTAAATGTATTATTAATAAATGATAAAATATCTTATTAATGTCCACTTAAATCAATTTGATTTATTAAACATGCATTAACCTTATTTGATAACGGAGGGATACCAACTCCTATCATGTTTGAAAGAGGCATAAAGCTTGAATTTTCTTCTCTCCATATAGAATAAGTTTGTAATACATTAATATCGTATAAGACATAATTTGGCCAAAACATATAAATAATATAGGAAGAGTGGTGTCTCATAACATTTGGAGAGAGTAGTGTCTCGTAACATTTAAGGTTGACAGGAAGTGAACAATATGCCACCATGAATTTGTGCTATGAGCATAGTCTTGATTGTTGACTATAGATTTAGATCCAATGTTAGGTGTTCCTTTGAAAATTTATAATATCCATGTGTCCCTTGATGGGCGTCCAAAATGACATCCTTTTTACACCTCCCTATAACCTTTTTGATCACCTTTTTCCCACTTTTATGCCTTTCCATCACTTACCCTGTTCACCAGTGTGCATTTTTGGACCAAGGTATAACTATGCCATTTCAATGATTAATCTTACATATTTAGGGCATAATATACTTATTTTTCATGCTAATTGGTGAAATGTACGAAAAAACACTTTGCACAGGCATACAGGTACTTTAAAAGCATTGGGATCAGTTGTTGCAACAACCCTTGTACAAGTGTCGCAACACCTTCTGTGTTGATGCAACACTGCCTATGCACATGTTTCTAGACTATATGTTGCTGCAACACTGCCTATGCACATGTTGCAAGACTATGTGTTGTTGCAACACCTCCAGTGTGTAGTCAAGGCACAACCATAACATCGATGTTGCAACAATTGGATTTCTCGGAAGAGGTCGACCTTCATGAAAATAGTTGCTAGGGTGATTGGTTGAGTAAGGACAAGTATAAACAAACAATTGAAATACCCGACATCAACAATAAATGGATCATACCATTGACCAACAAAGAAGGAAAAAGACAAAGAACAATTAGACAGAAATCAGTTTCTTGTTTAGTCGACTGAGTCAGTCGTAGATATTTTAGACTTGTAACCAATTGAGGAACAACCAAGATTCTCAAAGTTGTCCCTCGATCTCATGAGAAAAATAAGGAATGTAATAGATGTATAAATTACCCTCCATTCGAGTATGAAGAGGAGGGAGGAGAGATAAACAAACAAAGAATAGAGATATGTGTCTGATACTCTCTTTTTTTCCCTGTAATTTAATATAAAGTTCTTGCTCCTGTTTGAAGTGTGGAATGCGTTAAATTGAGTATTTAAGTATCCTATTGCACTGGTAGACCAATACCTTGTATAAGAAGGTAGGCCCCCCTCCTTAGCCTGATACTATTTGTATCTTCTATACTTTGTAAAAGTAGTTGTAGCATCATTTATATCTTTTCATTTATTTCCAACAAATCCTTTATTAACATCTTGTTGTAACTCTAACACTTTCCATTACTATAGCTCCAAATTGTTGTAACTTAGTACTAACATTGCAGGGTACTTCTTTCTAACTTGTGAGTGAATAGTTGTAGCATCTTTCCCATATTTCCATTTATTTCCAACAATTACTCTATTAACATCTTGTTGATAACTGTAGCAAGGTATCGCTTTCTGATTGATGAGTGAATAGTTGTAGCGTCTTTTCTATATTTTCATTTATTCAAAGCAATTCCTCTATTTAACTTTGATGTAATTGTGATATTTCCCTTGCTACAACTTAGGTCACTGTAACTCTTGTTGCTGCGACTCTTGTTGTTGTAACTCTTATTGCTACAACCTGCTTTTTAGCTAACAATTGTGTGGTTTGTAGCTTGAGATGGTTTATTCCCTTTTAAAAGCGCAATGTGGTTTGGTTCTTATAGCTTGAGGTTTGATGCATTTCAGTACATGAGTTATAACATATATGCTGCATTAATCAAGATCATCTTAATACTTGCACAAGTCACCTTTACTTTTTCCTGCGAGTGCGATTTACTTTCATGTAAGTGTGATTTACTTTTCCTGCAAGAGTGATTTACTTTTTTGCAAGTGTGATTTACTTTCCTGCAAGTGTGTCATTTACTTTCTTGCAAACATGTGTTTTCATTCCTGCAAGTGTGGATTTGATAGAGTTTAGTTCAATGACTTGTTAAAGCATCTTGATGTCTTGCCTTGTGACATTCATTTAAAAGTACTACAACTCATTGACAATTACATCATCAGACTTGCATATATGGTGCATGACAATTTGTAAGTTCGATACGACCTCGAATTGATAATTAAATGTATAACTCTTCAGTTGCTCACTAATTTAATTAGGAATTAATTGAAAAGTTCGTCATCTCTTTTGATTAGCATGAATAATGAGATTATAAGACAAGAGGACCTAAATGGACTTGGATCTAGGAGTGTGTTTATCAACTTCTTTTAGAATTTAGTAAGCTCTCTAATGGAAATGACATGCATATTGTGTTCATATTGAATATAGGATCTCAAAGAACAAATATGGGTTAATAATTACCTTAGAGCTCATAATACACTAGACAAGAAAAAAATGAAGTGTTATTTTGATTTGGGTGTCATATTGCATAACTTAGAGATATGTTGGGCGCAAGGTATGTGATGATCAATCTCCATCCTTATTTGGTGAGAATAGACCGTCAACTACCCAAGATCAAAGCAAAATCTATAAGAGAATAATTCTCAATTTCGATGGTGCTTTATGAGATGGTGGTACTTTTAGAGAAACCCAAGTATATCTTTGAGGTGAGGGTAAATATCACTCATTGCAAACAGGAAGTTGTGCATAGGCTATCGTATGGCCATATGCCATACACACATTGTTGGCCTGCTTTAGGTGTGCCACATGTAGCGTGATGATTCTTGTTGTATAACTCTACATAGCATATTTTTCTAGTTGTATACACTCTAAAATCACCCCTCCCATACTATTTTCATTATTAAACACATAGATCAACCCAATAAAATATGGCATGCCATAATATTTATTTATTAATATATTTCAAATATACTCTTCCAACTTTCTCTATAACTACTCCACACAAGACTACTTTTACATACCCATATCAATTGTGTCTTCGTAACCACATGTATGATAAAGATACATGACGGTGGAATAATGTTAATATGAAAACTAAATGAGTAATGGTATTCTTTGGGCTTCGTTGTTAACCGACATAAATCCATCTTAAATCTAGATCTATCATACATCAAGAGGATGAAATCCCTCGAGGTGCAAATCTTCCCTCAATTTAAAAAAAGTTTGCACCTCGAGGGATTTGATCCCTCTAGACACATAATTGATTTAGAGTTAAAATCAATCTAAGATAATATACTATTTAAAGTAGTGTCGTTAGAACACTTACTAAAGTCCAAGGGAGGGAAACGAGAACCAGGGTTTTTCAAATCCTAAACCTTGCCGGATGGTTTCCTCACCTTCCTTGCTTGGGTTCCTTAGTTTACTCTCTTAGTTTTTTTACTGGATTGGTTAGTTTTTTTTCCCTAGTCTCTAAATTTTTCTGATCTTTCATCCTTTTTAGCGATTTTGCTTTTGGGTTTAGTCTTTTATCTCTCCCCTGCTATTTTTTTCCTTTATGGGAAACTGAACTTCGGGATTGGTAAGTTATTACTCCCTTGTCCTTTTGCCTCGATCAGAGTTTATAGTGTGAAACAAGTGGACCCCTTCCTGTGCTCTTGTCAGTTGAGTTATACCTCTGGTTGTTTTTGCTCCTTAGTTTTGGTCGTTTCCTGACCCTTGATCTCTGTGTGGGGGCTAGTGTCATCCATGTGGCAGTAAGATGGATAGTCGGCGGCTGGAAGATTTTAATAAGGATTTAAATGATCTCTTAAAGGAACCTTTGGAGGATTTTTGTAAGGATTTCCCTACTAACCCTTCGCACTTTGTGTCGTCTGGTTTTACGAAGCTTTGTTCAAGTGCGCCTCCTCCTTTTGGAAACCAGGTGACGGTAAACCAGCCATCTGTAATCTCCCTTCTGTTAGTTGATCCTTCCCTGGACTCCCTTCTGCCTCCTCCTTCAGAGCCAACTTATAGTTTAAACACTCGAAAGGATAAGTAGGCCTCTGGGTCTCCTATTAAGTTTGACGTTTCTCGCAGTCGAGCTCGTAAATTCCATAAACAGTGGTCAGTGAAGCATCAAGTGAAAAGGTTAGTTTTGGGAGATGATGTAGGCCTACAAGATTCGTGAAGAATGGTGGTCTGCGGTCTTATTGGAAGATTGGTTTACATAAATCTTTCAGTTGAAAATTTCTTGGTTTGGTTAGAAAGGATTTGGGTACCAGTTATAGGGTACCTCCCGAAGATTATTTTTCTAACAAAAGGATGGGTTGGCATTATTTGTGCATCACCCGAGGATGTTGAGCTTTTGTTAAGTAGAAAATGGTTAAATGGTAAGAGCAGTCTCCTACTCAAAAGGTGGCGATTGACTTTTAGTCCGGAAACAGAGTATTTTTCGGTAAGGCACATTTGGGTAATGCTCCCTGGTATACCTTTTTATCTATGGAATGAAGGTGCGTTGACATCTATCGGAAACAATCTAGGAAGCTTTATTATGGTGGATATGCAGAACTTGGATTCGACACAAAGAAAAGTAGCCAAAGTTATGGTGGAAATGGATGTACACCAGGGTTTGCCGGAGATTTTGGAGGTGGAATGGCGTGGACTCTGTCATAAATAGAAGCTAGATTACCTCAGGCTACCCTTTAGGTGCAGTTTATGTAGAAATACGTCCCATATTCGAAGAGACTACAAAGGTTTTAAGGCAAAAGAGGAGTTTTTTGAAGAACAAGTTAGTTCCTCTTATTCTCCAGACCCTTCTTTTGGCATTGGCTTCTATGAAGTGGAAGGAGGTGGAGCTGATAGAATTTGTAAACGTTTATTGGAGCCAACCGACACTACTCTTGGTAAGTTGCAGTTGTTCTGTCCTACTTTTTTCAATTCTCTGTCTATTCTGGAGCGTCACTCTTTAAGTTCCTCTACTTGGAAAAAAAACTCTATCACAAAGCCAAGTGCTCCTTTGGTAGAGGTTTCAGAGGATCCATAGCTTTCTACACAGTCAAGGAGTTTAGTCACTTCGTCTCCTTCTATCCTTTTGAGTTCTTCTCCTTTGGAAAAGGAGTCTCCACCTGTCGTTTTGCTTGCCAAGGAAGATCCTGTCACTGGTGTTTTTCCTTCTTGCGAACCTTCTTCCTCTCATGAGACGTGTCTTAGTCAGGATTTATCCCATCCTTTGCAAGCCTCTCAGCTCTCACCACCTGGATATAGGGAACCTGAGGAGGATGCTCCTACACTTTCTGTTGTTTTAGATTCTTTTATCCCATTCCTACGTGGAAGCGAAGCATCAGTCCCTTTGCCTACTTTCCTCGAGAAAAAAAACATTGACCCGAGTGTTGATTATGGACAAGCCAGTAATCCCAGTGTTCCGGTTACTGATGGGGGGAAGGAATTTTCCTGGTCACGGGGGCTGGGTATTGAGCTCTCTCCTCTTAAAACTCGTAGTGCTAGGAAAAAGTCCAATTCTGATCCCAAAGTTTATTCGACTCCTACTCTTCCTGCTAATGGTAAGGCCCTTAGAGCATTGAATGCCTTGGCAAGAACTAAATGATGTTAGTTCTCTCACTAAATCTGAGAGGTACGGGAGGCGTCCTAAAATTGGCCTCGATTCGTAATGTTTTGGATAAAACTCGACCAAATATTGTATTCCTTCAGGAGACTTTAGTTAATGCTAACAAGGTGAGATGTTTTTTTCAACTATTAAGACCGAAGTGGCTTGTCTGTGCGGTCAATTCAGCTGGTACCTCCGGAGGTTTACTCGCTGTTGGGGATCCTTATTTTTTTAATTTGGTTCCTTATCTAACTTATGGTGGTATCCTTCTGACAGGTTACTCTTTGGCTTCTAAAATATTTTACAACTTTCTTAATACCTACGGGTCGTGCTCTGAGCATAAGTCTTTTTGGGAAAAAGTAGAGAACTTAGGCCTGCTCTCTTTCAAAAATCTCATTTTAGCTGGAGACCTGAATCTGACTTTGAATGCCGGAGAAAGATGGGGAAGCCGTGTAAATCATGGTACTTTGCATACGTTCTTTACAAATCTTTTCAATGTAAATAATCTTATTGACATCCAGCCTGGGAAGCTAGTTCCTACGTGGAGGAATGGAAAAGTGGGTGAAGCTTTCATTGCAAAGAGACTGGACCGTTTTCTTCTTTTCGAAGACTTAGTGTTATCCAGTGGTATTTTTAGATCTTGGGTTGAGTTCCCTTTTATCTCTGATCATGCGCCTATCCTTCTTCAATTGGAGGTTATGCCTGTGTATAAAGAAATTACTTTCAAGTTTAATCCAGTTTGGCGGTCAGAAAGAGATTTCAATACCTTAGTTCACAAACTTTGGAGAGATCCCTTGTATCTTCATGAATCCTATAAGCAGAAGAGGATGGTTTGGAAGTTAAAAGACCTAAAGAAGAAGACAAAAATTTGGCTCAAGATTCATAACAGTCTCAAAATTGTTAGGCTAACTAGTCTGGAACATGAAATCTCTTTCAGACTTCATAATTTATCAGAGGGTTCTTGTCAGGATTTAAAAGATATACAGTTAAAATATTTAGAAAAGGAAAAAAATTTAATTTTAAAGGACATTGAGGAACAGTGGTGTCAATGCAGTCGTGCCATCTGGATTCAGAGTGGGGACCTAAATACTAAATTCTTTCATAACTTTGCAAGCTATAGGAGAAATCATAAGTTCTTCTGGGAACTTCAGGACGAGGAGGGTACTGTCCACATGGGCCAAGAAAATCTTAAAAAAGCAGCTGCTAATTATTTTAAAGAGTTTTATAATAAGCAGATGGATATTAGTTAGCATGATCAAGTAAAGGTGGCCACCCCGAATATGATTTCAGGTCCAGATTTAGAGCTTCTTTACAAACCTGTGGATAAAGAGGAGCTGAAATTTATTGTTTCTAGTTTAAAAGTGGACAAGAGCCCTGGCCCTGATGGTTGGACTGTGGAATTTTTCAAACACTTCTTTGATCTGGTGGGAGATGATCTTCTGGATATGGTTGAAGAGTTTAGACTTTTGGGTTTTATTCCAAGTGCTTTAAATTCTACTTTTTTTACTTTAATCCCAAAAGTAAACAAGCCTCGTATTTTTGGCGATTTTCGGTCGATCTCCCTGTGTAATCTTAGTTATAAGATTATATCCAAGATTATAGCAAATCACATTAAACCTTTTCTGTCCAGATTTCTATCGGAGGAATAACTGGGTTTCTTGCAGGGGAGACAAATACAATATGCAATTGGCACAGTGCATGAATGTATCCATAGCATTAATAAAAAAAAGTCAAAGTCTTTGCTCTTAAAGCTGGATCTTCAGAAAGCTTATGATTGTGTAAACTGGGATCTCTTGCACATTCTTCTCTTACAAATTGGAATGGATGCACATTTGACGAACTGGATAATGGGTTGTGTAGTTTCTTCTTCTTATTGTTAGAAAAACAGGACCGCGGAGCAATAAAATAAAACAAATGCGGAAATAAAACACAGAAGATACCCAATACAAGAGAGACACAGATTTACGTGGTTCACCCAGTGTGGGCTACGTCCACCAGAGAAATTGTTAGGTCCTTTCTTTATTATTATCCAGCAAAATGAAGGGATACAACCTACAACAAAACCCGTTGTAACTTCCTCTTCTTTCTCTCACAGTCTCCTATCTCAGAATACAATACTCGCCAACACACATAGCCGCAATACATTTCCCTCATAAAAGAGGGTTGCCTTCTAGGGCAAAAAACCCTAACATAATCTCTATCGTTAGATCTGCGACCTTTATAATGAACGATCCAGATTTACAATAAAATTACAATATACTTTTACAAGGCAATTTTTGCTTTGGGGGCTTCCCCCTCGAACCCCCATTAGGGGACGCTACCCCCGAACCCCCACTGGGGGTCTGCTTGCCCCCAACCCCCCCAGCTGGGGGGATAGCCCCCCCAGACCCCGCAAAGGGGGTACCCCCCCTCTGCACTCCCCTGCGTGGAAGAGTGTACATACTTCTGGGGTGTAAATACTTCATGGGGTATAAACACAGCTGGAAGTAAAAGACCTCTAAATCAGGAAGATAATCAGGCTCCACAACCAACAATCTCCCACTTGGAGACTGATCTCAACAACTCCACCGCTGCTGTATATGTTGGACTCTGGACCTTCTTGGACCTGGCAAATTTCTCATCTTCATCTTCATTCTTGAAGACCAACTGAAACTGAGCAAAAACTCAGTTTCTCACTGGTTACTCCCTTTGTTAACATGTCTGCAGGATTCTGGCTATTGTGTATCTTTTCCAGCTTCAATTGTCCATCTTCCAAGGCGGATCGTATGAAGTGGTACCTCAACTATATATTCTTAGTCTTCGAATGGAAGGCTGAGTTCTTTGCAAGGTGAATGGCACTCTGACTGTCACAATACAACCTGCTGTTCTCCTGCTTCTTTCCCAATTCCTCCATAAACCTTTGTAACCAAATCATCTCTTTACTAGCCTCTGTAG
>ML805146.1:96106-119919 GCA_009831015.1 Picea engelmannii | reverse complement strand
CGAAAGTGTTTACCATGCTAGGTGTGCCTTCATGCGAAGTGGCTTACATGGGGAAATCCTATCCTTTTATTTGTATCTTAGACCTTTTGTTTGATGACATTTGGAGAGCTTCCTAAATGTGGTTGCTTGACATTGGACTTGGTGCTAGATGTGGCACACTCCTTGATGAGGTGGTTATCTTATGTGGCATCAATATCTTCTACATGGCGCATGTGTTGAGGAGGATGGTTGCTTGTATGGTTGTTGGATCTACCTTGGAGGAGGAGTGCTTGGCACTAGGAGAGAGGGTACTTAGCCCTAGGAGCATTGGGACCACTTGGCATGCCTTAGGAGGATAAGCACTTGGCTTGAGGATGCTTGGGGTGAGGGCACATTGCTTGGGGTTGTATGTGGACATGGGACATAGATGTGGAGGAGCATTGGAGCATTGGATGCTTGTCTTGGAGAGTGAGGAGCTTTGTGATGAGGGCACTTGACACTTGGAGCCCATGCTTGGAGAGCGCATCACTTGAGGAGCCTTGTCTTGACATGTGTACACCTTGGAGAGAGAGTGCTTCACTTGGAGACCTTAGCTTGAGGATTACATTAGGTTGCGTGTGGATTTAGTCCACTTTACTATTGTTGGCCTCCCTCACCTACTCTATATGAATGGAGGATCTTTAGTTGTATTCATGTCGAAGCATGTGTGAGTTCATTAGACCATTTGTATCTTGAAGATGAACTTGTGTTGAGTCTTTGTACTTGTATTTATGCAAGGTGTTGAAATTAGTTCAGCTGCAAGAGCCATTCTCCTGGAGGATGGCATAAGACCCTAGCTGTTGACTAGGGCCCCCAACACACCCCTGGGGTTTCTTGGTATGAGACCAAGCAGTGAGAGCCATGGAAAAAGACCCTTGTGAAGGCCCCTAGTATATGACTGGGGTTCTTGGTCTTGGACCAAGCAGTAAGCCCCTAGATGAGTTCTAGGGCCCCTGGATGTGTTCCAGGGAATCTTTGCCCAGTGTTTGGATTGATCCTTGGATGTGTTCCTTGGTGGTTGATATAAGTCCCTAGATGTGTTCTAGGGCCCCTGGATGTGTTCCAGGGAACCCTTGCTTAATGCATGGGTTGATCCATGGTCTTCTACCTTGGTGGATAAGACCCTAGATATGTTCTAGGGCCCCCAAATGTGTTCTGGGGCAACCTAGTCTTTGACCAGGTAGATCTTGGTGTAATACCAAGATGTGTTGATGTGTGATCCTCTTCCTATCTCCTGGGATGGTCCATGAGACCTAGGAGTGTCTATGAAGATGGACATGACCACATTGTTGATGTACCCTCTTATGTAGTGATGATAAAGTTTATAGGTCATTATGAGACTCATGTGGACATGTTTTTCCATTATGGACCCCCCTTGACTTTGTCCTAACAGGTACCCCCTTATTGTTTTGCTTTCCCTCTTGTTTTATGTGATTGGGGTTTTATTTTATGAGATTGGTGTTTTATATGTGTTTAGGGTTTTTATAATTTATATTAATATTAATTGACATATTAATTAATGTTTATATTAATTAAATGTCAATATTTAATTATTATTATATCTACCCTAACCCCTCTCCCTAACTATAAATAAGACCCTACCCTATTTCATTTTTACATACACTCATTCTCTCCTCTCTCTCCTTGCTACGGCTACCTCAGTGACTACTCTCCTTTGTTGGTGCGGCTTCTCTTTTGGTAACCAGTTTCAGATATGAGATTTCTGTGTTGGCTGGAAGCTTCTTCTTTAGGGTCTACTGATGTATGGTTGCTGGATCTGCTTCTTCTGAGCTGTGAGGTGCCTCCCAAGAGCTGCAGGACCTGTCCTCTTACACAAAGGTGCCTTCATTAGCTGCCAGACCTATTCTTTTGGGTGTCAGATCTCCCTTTTAGGGCCACGAACCTGTGTATAGGTGCTGCGACCTCTTTTTGGGCTCTCTCCTTTGCTGTGTGAAGGTTGCAAATCCTTATTCTGGCTGCCGCGTGGTGTGTTGAGGTCCCTGTGGGGGGTTCACCACTTGTTGTCCAGTTTTTATGAGTTGAGGGTTTGCTGTT
Source organism: Picea engelmannii (assembly GCA_009831015.1). Taxonomy (NCBI): domain Eukaryota; kingdom Viridiplantae; phylum Streptophyta; class Pinopsida; order Pinales; family Pinaceae; genus Picea; species Picea engelmannii. The sequence goes on along the minus strand of ML805146.1, from coordinate 117,846 downwards.
TACTTGTGGAGGGTTTGATAACTTGCTGTCTAGTTCTTTTCCTGTGCTATATCACTGTTTTGTGGAGGGTTCTTTCTACTGGGGGTATTACTGTTATCTACTTGGAAGTCTGTGGTATTATTGTTGTTTCTTTTGGGGGTCTCTATCATTGGAAAAACTGTCCCATAGTCCTCATTGACAGAGATCAAACCCTAGAGGTTTGATCCATGAACCTAAACTAAATTCTGAGCATATTTACAGAGGCATACATCCACACATGTGACAGGTACATCTATCATTGAATCAGGAGGTAAGCTAAAAGTTCATTTTTTATACTTAGAAATTTTGTTTGTTTCCAGATTTGTTTACATCTCTTCTTCTTTATATTGATTTAGTGAACAATTTTTTTTAAAGCATTTTGGTTTTCAATTTTCCCTAATTCTAACATGGTATCGGAGCTTAGGGCGTGAAAAAAGTTCAAGAATTGCAGACTTGAGCCTGCGTAGATCCATTCCTTAGGGTTTGTTTTGCAGATCAATAATATATCATCTTCATAATCTGATCCAAAACTCAACATGGTCTCTTCTTCAGTCAAAGCTGAAGATAGACTTGAAGGGGCCTACAACTTCAATGCTTGGAAGTGTAGGATACTCAACATCCTAGAAGAGAGTGACTTGGATGAGCTGGTTACTAGGGTAATAGAAGAACCCACTTCAAATATTGGCAGGGCAACATACAAGAAGAGACAGGCCAAAGATAAAAGAGTCATTTTTGACTCAGTTAAGGACAACATGATGCCCATCATTGGTCATCTAAGGATTGCCAAAGATTGCTTTGATGCCCTAGCAAATCTCTATGAAAAGAAGGCTCCAACTCAGAAGAGAATATTGAAGAAACAACTACGTATATTAACTTTTAAGGATGGGAAAGGATGAAACCATTGCTGCATTCTTCTCCAAGATTGTTCAAACCAGAGATCAACTTACAACAATATGAGTTGTTGTGGATGATGATGACCTTGTGAAAACTGCAGTTGATGGACTCCCTGAGTCTTGGGGAACTTTTCTTGCTTCAGTCAATGGAAGAGAAGCTCAACCTAACTTCGAGAGATTATGGCATGATTGCTTAGAAGAAGAAGGAAGACTCAAAAACCAAGAGATGATTGAGAAGCTCAACAGAAATGAGCACTCAACTGTAAGAGATCATGCTCTTTCAGCTAAAGCCAAGAGATGGAAGAAGTTTCCTCAACCTAAAGGCAAAGGTAAGAAACCTCAAGGTAAGTTATCTCATCTTCATCCTCATTTATCTAAAGTAAGATGTTTTAACTGCAATAAGCTAGGACATTATGCAAAAGATTGCAGGAATCCTCCCTCTCAGCAGAGAAGAAAAGGTAAGTTCCATGCCTTAGTTGCCACTGAAGAAGCAGAACCTCAACAGGAACATCAAAGAAGAAGAACCAGGGCAGCCACCAAAGAGTAAGAACAACACCAAGAATATCATCTCATCTCAGCTCTTTCTGGCATTATAACCAAGTTGGAGGAGGTTTCGTTAATGGACAACGGTGCCTCCAAACACATGACATGCTTCAAACAGAATCTTGCAAACTATCGGGATAAGAAGTTCAATGTAAAGGTAGAACTGGGTGATGATGGTACTTATGACATAAAAGGGTTTGGATCTGCTTCTTTCCAGCTTCAATCAGGTAATGTATTTCATATTGATGAAATTCTTTATGTTCCTGGTTTAAAGAAAAATCTAATCTCAGTTGCAGTGTTAGAAAGCAAAGGATACTCCATAGCCTTCACCAAAGGAAAGGCTCTCATGTGGCCCTCAAATAGAGATTTGAGCTCTTCCATGACTATTGGAACTCGTGAGAGTGGACTTTACAAAATCACAGGTCAAATTGTTCAAGCACTAGCTCACGAGATGATAAACCCTTGCCAACTCAGACACAGAAGGCTTGGACATCTCAACTACAACGCACTTCTAGGTTTGCAAAAGATGGTAACAGGTATGCCAGTGTTTTCATTTGAGCATGATAGTGTTTGTAGAGGTTGTGCTCTCGGTAAGAATACAAAGAAAGCTTATCCTCACAACAATAGAAAATCTAATGGCATTTTAGATTTAATTCATTCTGATTTTTGTGGACCTATGATTGTTCCATCTATGAATGGTTGTCTTTACTATATCATGTTTATTGATGATTGTTCTCGTAAAACTTGGATTTATTTTTTAAAGACTAAAGATGAATCTTTCAGCAGATTTCAAGAATCTTGTTGAAAATCAGACAGGTAGACACATCCGGGTTTTCAAAACAGACAATGGTAAAGAATTTGACTCCTACAAGTATGATGAACTCTGTTGGGCTTCTAGGATTAAGAGGGAGCTGACTGTGCCTTATAATTGTAATGTCCCCCACCTCTTGATGAAGAGGTCTGGGAAGACTTAGTGGTCTAGACATCCCCACTAGACCATAGTCTCACACAACATGGGGAAAAGTCAACCAAACTAATGTTATAATTTGAAGTTGACTCAGGAAAAAGGGAAAAGGGGCAAAAAGTAACTCAATGAAGAATTAGAACGTTGGATGTTGAGTTAGGAGTTGAACCTAGGGTTAAACTAACTCAACAGGAAAATAGAATGAAGGTATAAAAGAAAGGCTAGGGCACACCTTTCATTCCATCTTGGATATTTGGTATTTTTCTTATTGAGCTCTTGAGCACATAGTTTGGGTTTTGAGATTACAAACCCTAGAGAACAACTCAGTGGTGAAATATTCCACTCACCTTGTTCCAAGTTTGGTCTCGGGGATGAAATACTCCACCCACACCATTCTACACTCATCATCTATTTAGGAGCGTAGCAAGGCCGTACCAGTTAGGGTTTTCTAGCAGGGGCGCACCATTGCTTGAGGAACAGTTCGATCCAACCATTTGATAGAGCCTTTGGAGATTCTAGCATTTGGGTTTTGCTTTTAGGGCCTTTCTCATCAGTTTGGAAGTTTTCTTGAGGAGTTACTACGGCTAGGTTATTATCTACAGGTTGGGACGACTTGGGAGGAAGGAGACTATCTTAGTGATTCAGTGATTCTCAAATCTAGGAGGCTCTACCTCAGATCTGACCTTGAAACTTCTCCTAGGGGTTTGTGGCTGCTCGATCTATCATCCTAGAGAGTTTCAGGTGGTTTGGAGATCTTATTCATCCAGGCCGAATTGTTGGTCATATCTAGGGTTTCAGGAGGGCCGTACCTGTTTACGGTTGCAACAGTTTGAGGAGAAAGACTTGGTATTTGGGATTCATACTTTAGGAGGGGGTTTCCCTTGCCCTGATCTATCTCTTGGTGGAGTTTGGTAGCATTTGGAGGTCTTCTTTAGGAGGGTCGAACCCTTGGTCTTCATATTTCTTCAACAGGACGTATCAACAGCTAAAGGGTTGTGCAAAACCCTAGTTCTTTGCATTGGATCTCTCATCTTGCATTCAACCTTTGGGAGGCTTATCTTGTATTTTCGGGAGCATTTTGTAGCAGCTCATATCTTTATCTGGAGCCATTTGATGTTATTCCCAATCTGCTTCTATATTGTATTAGGTTCTTGCTTCTCATAAATAAAGGTCAGATCTGTGCTTTGTGGTTCCATATCTTGTGTATTGATGTGATCTTGCATGGTAATGAATATATCTTGATTAAACTATACTGAATAACTGAATACAACCCTAAGGCCGAAATATCAGTGGCCATCCTGCGAACACAAACAATTAAACAGTTAGTTCAGTGGTTAGCTAGTGTCCCCAAGCGAAAAAATTGGCTTGGGAACATTACAATAATCCCCAGCAGAATGGAGTTGCAGAAAGAAATAACAGAACAATTTGTGAAGCAGCCAGAGCCATGATGTATGATCAGAATTTATCGTTATCTCTTTGGGTCAAAGCTGCGAGTACTGCAGTCTACATTCAGAACATGTGTCCTCATAAAGCCCTTGAAGAGAAAATTCCAGAAGAAGTTTTCACTGGTATAAAGCCCTCAGTGGATCACTTGAGAATCTTTGGCAGTCCAGTCTATATTCATATTCCAAAAGAATAAGCTAGAGCCCTCTAGAAAGAAAGGAACTTTTGTGGGATACAATGAAACTTTAAAGGCTTACAAAATTTATATCCCAGGTCAAAGGTTCATTGAGGTCAGCAGAGAGGTGACCTTTCATGAAGAAGCAACTTTTCATTGTGCCAGAGAACTTCCATGTGATACAAAGGAGCATGAAGCTCCATCTCTCAACCTTCATATTCACCTCTTCCAGATGTGTAGAGGGAGGAGACCTTAGAACCTTCAGTGGATCCCACAAGGGATACTATTGAGTTTCCCTTAGAGAAAACTCCCGTTAAAAGGAAACCAGACTAGTGCGGAGAAATTCTAAAGGAAGCAGAAAAGCATGCAACACCTAAAGGCACCTTCAGAGAAAGCAAGAAACCAGATAAGTACTCCGGCCTAATAGCTCAATTGAATCTTGTGATTGACTCAGAACCTTCCACCTTTGAAGAAGCCTCCAAACATTAAGTGTGGAAAGAGGAGTATGATTCAATTCTAAAGAGTGATGTATGGGTAGTGGTCCCAAGACCTCATGGCAAATCAGTGGTAACCTCCAAATGGCTTTATAAAATAAAGCATACAACAGATGGCAGTGTTGAAAAATTCAAGGTTAGATTTGCGGCTCGCGGCTTCTCTCAGAAAGAAGGAATTGACTATGACGAGATCTTTGTTCCTGTTGCCAGATATACTTCCATCAGGATCATTATCTCTCTTGCTGTAGTTTTTGGTTGGAAACTTCACCAGATGGATGTTAAGACTGCTTTTCTTAACGGTGAAGTTGAACAAGTTGTTTATATCGAACAACCTGAAGGGTTCGTGATCCATGGGAAAGAATCTCATGTGTGCAAACTCAAGAAAGCCTTGTATGGATTGAAGCAAGCTCCGAGAGCTTGGTATGGGAGAATTGACAACTTTCTTCAGAGTCTTGGGTTCACCAAGAGCATATAGCAGATCCCAATATTTATATAAAGATTGTACAGAATCATCTTGTTATCTTAGTACTATATGTGGATGATCTGTTCCTCAAAGGAGAGGAAAACTTGATAGCTCAGGCTAAGAGGGAGCTTTTAACAAAATTTGAAATGAAAGACTTGGGTCTTATGCATTATTTTCTGGGCTTAGAGGTGTGGCAGAAACCAGGTGAGATCTTTCTCTCACAGAGCAAATATGCAGTTGATGTGCTCCGCAGATTTGGCATGGTAGACTGTAAGTTCATGTCCACATCGATGATTTCTAACCTGAAGAAATTACAAGACCAAGTTATAGGTACAGATCCGGAAGATCCCACCTTATATTGGCAGATCATTGGGTCCTTGATGTATCTTATACATACCAGACCGAACATCTGTTATGCAGAATGCCCTCAGCCAGTTCATGTGTGAACCGAAACATATTCATATGGTTGTTGTTAAACATATTCTGAGATATGTTCGGGGAACTATAGCCTATGGGCTTAGATACACTTCTAGTGGAGGTGTAATTCTTCATGGATATACAGATTCAGATTGGATGGGTAGTACAGTGGATCGGAAGAGTACTTTTGGATATTGTTTCAGTTTGGGTTCAGCCATGATCTCCTATTCCAGTAGGAAACAGGGCTCCATAGCCCAGAGCACTGGAGAAGAAAAATACATTGTTGCAAGTGCTGCTAGCAGAGAAGCAATGTGGCTCAGAAAGATACTTTCAGATTTGTTCAGTGTTGAGCTAGAACCCACAATCATCCACTGTGATAACCAAAGTTGTATAAAGCTCTCCGAGAATCCGATGTTTCATGACAGGTTGAAACACATTGAGATGAGATATCACTATGTTCGGGACATGGTGCAGAAGAACATTCTCAGTATTCAGTATGTTCCGGTGATAGAACAAACTGCAGATATTTTAACCAAGCCACCGTCCTTGACAAAGTTTGTGTACTTTCGAGACAAGCTTGGTGTTGCTGAGAATGCCTCTTTTGCTGAGAGGGAGTGTTGAAATTAGTGCAACTGCAAGAGCCATTCTCCTGGAGGATGGCCTAAGACCCTAGCTGTTGACTAGGGCCCCCAACAGACTCTGGGGTTTCTTCTTGGTATGAGACCAAACAGTGAGAGCCATGGAAAAAGACCCTTGTGAGGGCCCCCAGTATATGACTGGAGTTCTTGGTCTTGGACCAAGCAATAAGTCCCTAGATGAGTTCTAGGGCCCCTGGATGTGTTCCAGGGAATCCTTGCTCGATGCTTGGATTGATCCTTGGATGTATTCCTTGGTGGTTGATATAAGTCCCTATATGTGTTCTAGAGCCCCTGGATGTGTTCTAGGGAACCCTTGCTTAATGCATGGGTTGATCCTTGGTCTTGTACCTTGGTGGATAAGACCTTAGATGTGTTCTAGGGCTCCTAGATGTGTTTTGGGGCAAACTTGGTCTTTGACCAGGTAGATCTTGGTGTAATACCAATATGTGTTGATGTGTGATCCTCTTCCTATCTCCTGGGATGGTCCATGAGACCTAGGAGTGCCTATGAAGATGGACATGACCACATTGTTGATGTACCCTCTTATGTAGTGATGATAAAGTTTATAGGTCATTATGAGACTCATGTGGACATGTTTTGCCATTATGGACCCCCCTTTGAATTTGTCCTAACAGGTACCCCCTTGTTGTTTTGCTTTCCCTCTTGTTTTATGTGATTGGGGTTTTATATGTGTTTAGGGATTTTATAATTTATATTAATATTAATTGACATATTAATTAAATGTCAATATTTAATTATTATTATATCTACCCTAACCACTCTCCCTAACTATAAATAAGACCCTACCCTATTGCATTTTTACATACACTTACTCTCTCCTCTCTCTCATTGCTGTGGCTACCTCAGTGACTACTCTCCTTTGTTGGTGCAACCTCTCTTTTGGTAATCAGTTTCAGATCTGAGATTTCTGTGTTGGCTGGAAGCTTCTTCTTTAGGGTCTGTGGCCGTCCTAATACATACTTGCAAACTAATACATACTTGCAAACGTGAGCTAAGTCCTGCTCAGTTAGTGTGTCCTCGGAGGCACAATGCCTAGGTTCAAAGTCCACGTTGTCACTTTGACTTGAACCTCTTCTGTCTAGGCTTACTCTTAGGGAAGTCAAGGGGGGTAGACCCTAGTTACTAGATGAGATTTAGAGTTTAAAATTCTAGAAGTTGGTTTCAATTTGTTAAATAGTCAGGGGGAATCTAGCCTATGATGTTAAGCAGCAAATGCAGGGTGCAACAATTAAGTATGAACAATCAGACCTTTTTCTAGGACAACTAAGACTAGTGCCTAAGATTGGGCAAGGGGTCAACTAAGTTGAGGGGAGATTCGTTACAAAATAGTTACAAGTTTACAAATGTCACAACAAGATATATACAACTAGATACAAAGATACAGAAAGAATATGTAAGATTACAATAGATAAATACAAGATACACAATATATTAACAAATTGCTTGAATGTGCAGGAAATGAAGATGCTAAAGATGATACAACCATTCAACACATCAAGGCAAGCATGCTTGCAATAACTCTTACTCTATTGGACTACTTATCAATGGCATAAAGACGTAAATCACTCAAGACCCAGTCAAGAGAGTGCCTCCAGGTGGATGCGCAACTTCTTGAAGGATCACACCACGAATACAAGAACAACAATATAAATGAAATGCTTGAAAAGTAAAAGTGTTCCAGATGATAGATGTAACCACTTAGATAATTATTCCACAACCCTTACAATGACTTGCATGTAAAATAAAGATAATGAGATCAATGTGCTTGCAAGTGTAAAATTTAATTGCCAATGTTCTAGACCAAGGATTAAATTAGATGGTTAAGTGAGATTTATTTTAATCCTATCTAAGTGTCAACCCAATACTTCCCTCCCCCAATTACCAAATGACTGCTGGGTGCTCAAGAAGTTAGGCAACGAGGCCTACCCTAGCTCCACAAGTCAGTCCTAAGATCAGAGTACTCCCGAAAAGGATGCCGTGCGCCATGAGACTGTTCCCGGCCTAGCACCTTCCGTTGCCTTCCTCCGACCCCGTTTTAAATGGCGAAGATGGTTGGTAATGGTGTCCTATTAAGTCTAATAAATTAATTATTAAACCTATGAGCTATGTATCGAAGTGTGTTTGAGTGCTTAAAGCTTGCTCAAAGGTGCCTAAACTGAAAATGAAAGTTGTGAAGGCTGAAGCCCTTAAACAATGAGATTGCAAATTAAGTTCTTAAATTATGAGACTATTGCATGTAAATAGTGAAGAATTGGAAAATACTTGCGGAATTGAAAATGACAATTATTTAAACCATTATGATAACCGTGTTTGCATGCATGTGTGTAAGATAAATACTTAAGAACTAAACGACTTGCATGCGACGAAAAAACAAAAGATTCACTATGCCTCCACGGGCTCTAAGCTAGCATTTAGGTGTGTGAGATCCACTCTAGATAATTTTAATTTTAAGCATGCATGTAGATATCACAACTAACTAGCTAAACTACGAAGTAAAGACAAAAAAGAAACTAAGCTAAAGACTTGAAATGCAAAACTGAATGAAAGGGATGCAAGCCACTTGGGTACACTCCTTTGGGCTTGCTTACAACGTTTTGGAGTGAAAGAAGAAGAAGAGAAATGTTACCACTTTCGAAATGAGGTATTTGGATGTGTGTTGTGCTTGAAATCGGGCAACATGCACCCTTAACCTGGCGAGAACCTGCAAAAATCAGCAAAAATCGCTTGCTGATTTTGCTGCAACACACTTAAACAAAGTTATGCAAATTCTTGTTTTTCAACAGAAATTCCCCACATGTAAAAATCAGAAAATTAATTAATTCTTTTGACCTATCAAAGATTGTTAGCAACCAAAATCTGAAATGAATGAATGATAGAAAATGAAATGGAAATAGAGAAGCTTCTGAAGTTTTTATGAGCAGTGAAGGTAGATTCCTGCTTGAATCTATCCCAAAGATGCTCTTGAGGCAACCTGCAAACCTTGAGCCAAATGTCAGATAAAACAATAGATAATATCTTGCATGCACAAATAATACAACACAGTTTATATTATTAGCATATACAAAACATATAGATGAACAACTACACTATTGCATCACCTAGCCTAGTAAACTAATTTACCCAAGCAACTATTGAGAAATTCACAAAAGATTCAAAGAATGATTTCACCTCACAATAGATAAGAACGCCAAAGACCAAGTCTCGTATTCCACAATTCCTCCAAAGCTCTTTTTATTTCCAAAGGGAAGAGGTTGTAGCAACAAAGTTGCTCCAAGCTCTTCAAGAACAAATGCAGTGAAGCAAGATGAACAATAATGAGAGAGAGAGAGAGAGGGAGATGGTAGGAAAATAGTAGCATAACAATACTTTGAAGAATGGTAATGAATGAGGGAGTGAGAGGTCTCTTTCATAGCATGAGAGGCCCAAGAGACCCCTCTTGGATCTTCAACACTTGTTAAAAATCCAAGGGAAGATGAGCTCAAGGAAAGAAGGCGCATGAGCTTTTAGAGTATGAGGGAAATGGCAAGTGGGATGAGTTGGAGTGTGAGTTGGACACACAATTGAGGCGCATTGGTGGAAGGAAGGCCCACGTACTAGCTTTGAAAGCAACCTTCCACTTTTTCAAAGGATGTTTCCATTATCTCCAAGAGGAAAGGCGCAAGTTCTAAAAGAAAGCGTGAGGGATGAGGAGGAAAGTGCATGCTTTGAGGAAGGTGTGTGGAGGAGTGTGGATGGCACACTCCAAGTGGGACGTGTGAGCCAAAGGAAGGGCGAAAGTGTGAGAGGAGGGACTCATGACCTTCATTAAAGTGAGTTTCCAATTTTTAAGTGGAAGGGGGGCGCAAATCCCAAGGGGGTTTAATTAAATGAGAGTTAGAAAGTGGGTGAAGGTTAGGAAAAGGGGGTTGGGTAGGTTAGGGAGTCTCTCTCAACCATTTGTCACCTTTACTTTACCTTATTTGATCATTTATTACAAAATTGACATTTTCCCATGTCTTGGGTTTAGCAATTAAAATTGCTTTTATCTGACTAAGACTCCTATGTGGACAAAACTCTAACAAAACTTGTCCGACTGAGTTGAAATTTGGTCCAAGGGTGTAGGGGGTCTCATTCCATTTCTTTTAAGTACAAATACCTCTATCAAAAGTCTAAGGACCTAGATTTTACAATTTTTCATAAAAAATGATTAATTAATTAATTAATTAAATTTCCAATCTTAGGAAATTTTAACTAATTTTAATTAATTAAAAAAAACCTATCTAGACTCTACGAAATTCCGTGAAACTTTTTGTGCTGTTTTACATGGTCATTTGCATCATTCCTAAACACTAGCTACCAGAGGATGACTTCATTAGAACGCCTTTCACCACTTTGGACGATTTATTGATGGTGGGAGTGAAAAACTCAAGGGAAATTAATAAGGCTGGTTAGGCCAAATTAATAACGTGAGGATTAAAAACACTCAGCGAAATGAACTCTCCTAATGAATAAATCCTAAGGTAACAGACCTAACTATGATCCATGCAGACCTATTACATTATTAACCTTCGCAGGGGTGCAAAAATTCTGTTTACAAAATTGTGTGCGGGAGCAAAAATTTGCCTTGTAGAACCAAAAAGTCTTTGACTTGTTTGCTTCTGTTGATGCATATCTTCATGGTACATGGAGTTGATTCCCTAGTTGAATAGACGGTCAACATCTGGCTCCACATGGGGACGTGTGTTCGATCTTCTCACATGGGACGAGGAGCATACGGGAATCCAACATCTACAAAAAGGTGCTCACCAATATCCAACATAAGCATACATATATACAATAAATGAGTAAATAAAATGCTATAAACAACATTTACATAATGAAATAACTATTGTACAACATCAATATTTACAAAATGAATCTACGATACACAAATAATTCTAAGTACATATCAACATAATGAATAAAATAATACAAAATTGAAATACAAGAGAAGTGTTAGAGATACGTTACAAAGGGTGTCCCTATGGACACCAAGTTGCGCATCATTTGAAGAAGAGTTTGAGCTGGTGCCCATTCCTTGGAATGTTGATGGGCTCACCATCCAAATGGCTGAGATGAAAAGAGTTAGGCCCTGCTACTTCTCGGATCACGTATGGACCCAACCGTAAACTGTCAAATTTGCCATGTTTCCTTGGTTTCTCTCTGCCTTTATCCCACAATAAACTGTATTACTAATCATGAAGTCCCTCTGCCTGACTGACTTGTCGAAAACTTTTTTTACCTTAATCCGATTTCTGCAATTTTGATCATAAGCCCTTCTTCTGATTTCATCCAACTCAATGACCTGATCGATCCCGTTCTAAACTGCACTCTGCTCTGTGGAAAAATCGTCAACTAACCCATAAGTAGGAAGTCTAAGGTGAACTGACAACCTAGCCTCCAAACCATACACTAACTCAAAAGGACTCTTTTCCGTTGCTGCTTTCTTTGTTATTCTGTCAGCCCATAATGCATGTTTAATTTTACTATCCCAAGATCTTTTGTTTTCACCTATTATCTTCTTAACTATGGTCGTTAAGTTCTTGTTACTTGACTCTGCCTGACCATTCCCTTGGGGATAGTAATTTGTTGCATGTGATAAGATAACACCATACTTGAAACAAAATGAGGACATCTCGGTTGAACAAAAGGCCTTGGCATTGTCTGTCACTATTTTTGATGGAACACCAAATCTAGTTATAATTCTGTCTTCTAGGAAATCCATCACAACCTTCTCAGTTGTTGACTTGGTAGGAATGGCTTCAACCCACTTGGTAAAGTCATCTGTAGCTGTGATAACCCATGAATAATCGTTACTTGAATTGTCATTGAACTTCTCGATGAAGTCCAAACCCCACTGCTGAAAAGGTGCTTCAACCACAACTGGTTGCAAAGGGAGAGCTGCTAACTTTTGCTTTCCTATGAAAAGCTGACATGACTCACATTTCCTAACAAATTGATGTACATCTGAAAGTATTGTGGGCCAATAATATCCTGCTCTAAGGATTTTGTGGGTAGTAGTTTTAGCAGCAAAATGTCCACCACAAAACCCTCCATGGAATTCATCCATTAGTTTCTTTGACTCAACGTCATCCACACATCTAAGGATAACCCCATCAGGTTCTTCCATCCTAGCCCATTTCTAGTAAGGACATACTTAGAAGATTTTAACCTTAAAGCCCTTTTCTTGTGTCCTACTAGATGACTTGGACAAGTTAGATTCTTAAGATAAAAGATGATGTCTGTGTACCACTCTACTTGTTCAAGCTTTAATAAGTTAGGAGGGAAATCTTCATTATTAATTTGACAAACCATACCCAAGGCCTTCTCATTACCTTCTATCGACATCTTCGCTAGACCTTGACCCTTAATCAGTTTTGTGGGTTTGATTTCCAAATCATACTCTTAGATTCTAGCAATTCATCTACCCCTTGAGCCCAATCCTTCTACTTGAGATAAAACATCTTTAGAATTAGGAACATAACCAATCACTTTGGAATATCTAATGAAGACTCTAAAATGTTTGAGTGATTTCACTAAGGCATAAGCTTGTTTCTAAAACATGGGATACTTTAACTATGAATTTTGCAAGGCCCAACTCATATATGCAATGGGTTGATCATGGCCTTGATCATTTTTCTGAAGTAACACACTAGCAATAGTGTGTCTTTAGAAGCAAAGGAGAAAATTTGAAATTCCTTAGTATAATCTGGGCTGATAAGGACGGGAGCTTCAGATATGGTAGTTTTTATACTTTGAAAAGCTCTCTTACTTTCGTCATTCCACTCAAACTTCATCCTTCTTAAGCAACTTATATATAGGTTTCATGATCTCTGCATAGTTGGGAATGAACCTATGAACAAAATTTGTCTGGCCTAAGAAGGATTGGAGAGCTTTCTTCGAGATAGTCAAGGGTACCTTTCCGATTGCTTCAACTCTTTCCGGGTCTAACTTGACCCCATCTTTGGAAATTATGTGGCCCAATAATTTACCTTTAGTCACCCCAAAGACTGGCTTAGCAGGATTTAGAGAAATCCCAAACTCTCTACATCTGTCCAAAACTTGCCTAAGGTGGTCAATGTGAGTTTTCCCATACTTAGAAAACACTGTTAAATCGTCCTGATATATCTCAATCAACTTTCCAATCAATCCCTTGAAGGCATAATCCATAGCTCTTTAAAAATCAGCTCCAACATTTGACAAACCAAATGGCATTCTAAGATATTCAAAGGTTCCCCATGGAGTAGTAAAAGTAGTCTTATGCCTATATTCCGCATTAAGTCTAATTTGATTATAACCGGAAAAACCATCAAGCATGGAAATCATTCCTGATCCTGTTACTCTTTGAAGCAAAGTTTCCATCTTGGGAAGGGGATAGTGGTCTTTGGTGCAAGCAATGTTCAAATTCCTGAAGTCAATACAAAGCCTAATCTTTCCATTCTTCTTCCTAGCAACAACCAAATTCGAGCACCATGAAGAATGTCTAGTCTGGGCTATTATGCCTCCTAGCATTTTTTGTAACTCCTGTTGGACCAAAGGAGCTAACTTGGGGTTCATTTGTCTCAACTTCTGTCTAAAGGGCTTAGTTTCTTCCTTGAGTGGAATCACATGCTGAATTACATCCTCCCTATAGACCTTGAGCTCATCATAACTGAAAGCCAAAACATCCCTATACTCTTTTAATAACTTGACAATTTCTTTCCTTTCCTCTATAGGGGTAGTTTTGCCTACCTTTATCATCCTAGTCTCTTGCTCACTTCCAATGTTGACTTCTAAGTGATCATAAAGTTTTTCTTTTGATTCTTCTTTCCGTTTGTGACCATCTTGTCTATCAAAGCTTTTCTCTTGGGTCACAATCCGCCTAGGAATTGGATTTAACTTATCATCTCCAGTATAATTACAAACCTCCTCTTTGTCATTGACACAAAAATAAGAAAACTTAATAACTTATGCATATGAGTCAAGAACTTAATAACTTGTTTGTCATCATCAAAAGCTTGCCAATGATTCAAGTTATCCGGGAGTGAGGGTCTAAAAATCACTTCCACTGAAATATTCTCATCAATCAAATTATCTGAAAGCTGAAGTGTGGAAGCAGCTACTGCAAGTTCATCAGCCTTAGCATTTTGTTCTCTAGGAATAGCAATAAGGTTTAAAGCATCTAGATCACCAATGGAGTCCCAAATTGCATTCATATACCTTTTCAATCTCTCAGACTCGCAAGTAAATTTATTCTTCAGTTGTTGTATGACTAAGTTTGAGACCCCCTTGATGTTTAGACATTTCACACCCATATCCTTGCAAACCTCTAAACCAAGTAGCAAAGCCTCGTACTCAACCACATTATTTGTTGCATCAAATTCCAATCTATAAGAAAACTTAAACGCTTTATGACTTGGAGCTTGAAGCACAATCCCAACACCTTTTCCTGACCTAGATAAAACACTGTCAAAATTCACGTACCATACTTCATCAACTCTATTATCTTGAAATTTTTCCTCTAAGGGCACAATAGAGTTAGATAAGATGGGCGTAATTACCAAGACTCTCCTCATTATACCTTAACTCATTTTTGGGGTTTCTTGGGTCTTCAATATGATATCTTCTAAACACTTCCCTAGTCAACTTGAAAGTGTTCCCATATGGAGTAGGGATGGTAGCATAAGATAAATCCATTTGTAAGTTACCACCCAAATCTGCAACTGCCTTTCTATTCAATAACATTCCCCAAGCATCCGTAACATCGGTCACCACTATGTCCATTTCAAACATGATATCCGGAAAGACTGCCAAATGTATTTGCAAACCCTTTATTAATCTTGAAATTTCCACACCCATTTCCTTCTCTATAGTCAGTCTTAATAGGAGTTTCAAAGCATGGAGTTTGTCCCAATTGTTACTTCCCATTCCTAACTTCTCCTTAAAAGAGATGATGTTAATAGTAGAGAGAAACATAATACCTCCTGCTCCACTGGGCCTAGGATTGCCTTGACTAGCCCCATTGAAGAAACCCCCAAATTTTGATTGATTTATCTCCAACATTCCTATTTGTGTTGGAGGTTTTTGTCTCGGGTGTGCTTCAAATCGTCATAATAATATTTTATTTTATAATAAGATTCCAAAGCCGAGCAATACAGATTCTCAAAAGAATATGGTTACCGATAATCAATAATCCCCGAGAGATTGTTATAGGGAGCGACTTATGTTTTGCTACTAGTCTTGTTAATTTTCTAATCCAATGCCTAGATAAATTATTTCCTTGTGATTTCCTTGTTGAAAATTACATTTGCAGCTCACAGAATAAAATATATTGATTGAATAATTAATTGAAATAAACAAATTAGTGGAAGCAACTGTGGAAACCAATCTTCACCAAAAATTTGCCCTTCAAATAAGCTTTTCATCAATAATGAATACAAGCTTACAAGGGGTCCCTTACTAGGAAAATGGCCCACTGGGGAAAAATACAAATACAACAAACCCGACAAATTTGGCCCTAAAGAAGCCCTTAGCCCGATCTACCCAGATTTGCCCGCTGGACACTCATATCTGCACAAGATCTGTCTGTTGGTCCTCAGATCTGCAAGATCTGTTTGTTGGACACTCAGAGATGCACTAGATCTGCACGTTGGTCCTCAAATCTGCAAGATCTACCTGCTGGTACCTCAAATCTGCTACATCTTCCCATTGGTACCTTAGATATACACTAGATTTGTATGCTGGTACCTCAAATCTGTTGGATCTGTCTGTTGGTACCTCATATCTTCTAGATCTTCCGACTAGTACCTCAGATATGTAATAGATCTCTTCGTTTGTACCTCAGATCTACTAGATTTGCCCACTGGTACCTCATATCTGTACTAGATTTACATGCTGGACTATTTAGAAATTTGTCCTTTGATTTTTGGTTGTTAAGTTTTCTCCTCCTACTGCACCTGTGCACTTTCCTCCTTTGGACTTGATCTCCAGATGAAAGTCCTTTTTCACCTTTGCTGAGATCCCCTTGAATCATAGTCCTTCGTGACTCGAGCACTTGAGCAAAAGTCCTTTTTTTCTCTAAAGTGGATTCTTTCTCCTTCACCTAGCCTTGCTTTTATAATATTGAATTATGACTGAATCAAACATAACCCTAATATCCAAAGTGATTAACAGTTGAGATTAGATCTCACCTCACTTGAGATCAATGGCAAAGATTCATTTAATTCATTAATGCTAATAACCTTAACTTTTTATTAAATTAAACTCACTTTAATTATAAAAAGCACTTTACTTTAATAATTCCTTTAATTAGAGTAAATTACTAAGGTTGAAGGATTTAGATGACTTCCACATATCTAAACACATAGACCTATGCAAAAGTACCCGTTTGATGCTACAAACATCAACACTCCCTCTTAGCGAGGAAGGTACTTCTGGAAGATCCACCTAGAACTAACTGTCCCTTCGGTCCTGCCACAATGTCCCACACATCATCCAACGCCATGGCATCCCACCAAACCTATTGGTCCGCTGCTTCCTAAACACTGGAAGACTCGGAATCAATGATGTTACTCATTAGTGCCATAAAGTTTGGAAACTTCTTTGGAGACCTGCTCTCCCTGAATGTGCTCCAAGGAGTCTCAACATGCTCTCGAGCATCTTCCATAGCCCTGACAGAACCAATGATGGATCGATTCTTTCTCTCTGCAACCTCATTCTACTGATGGTTGTACGAGATTGTCAACCCCCTCTTGATCGTTGCCTCCTTGTAGAAATCCTTGAAGTCAATGGATGTGTACTCACCCCCATTATTCGACCTCAAGACCTTGATCCTCTTCCTCGTAATGCTCTCCACCTGGGCCTTGAACTCTCATAACCGATTGAAGACCTCATCCTTGGTCTTCATAAAAAAGATCCAGGTTTTCCTGGAAAAGTCATCATTCCATGATAGGAATTTAGATGCTCCATCCAACCTGTCTTCAAACCTGAGACTGGTTGTTGCCATCTTCTAGATCTGAATTGTTGAAAAAATGTGCCTTGTCCTTCAGGCACAGTAAACTGAAGAATTTCAAGGCTGGTTTATAGATTTGAAGAGATCTCCTTACAGATCTAATAGATCTGTTGCAAACTGTTGTGGATCTGTGTTTGGTCCTTTAAACACCCATTGCTCCAAATCAAATCTAATAGATCTGATGTTGTACACTATTGTATAGCTTGAAATTAGCCTCTTGTTGCCGTCCTTATACACACCTGGAAACGTGGAAAAAGTCTCAATCCACTTAGTGTGTCCTTGGAGGCACAATGCCTAAATCCAAACCCACTGTCATCTCGATTTGGATTTCTTTCGTCTAGGCTCACTCATAGGGAAGCCAAAGGGGGTAGACCCTAGTTACTATGTGAATTATTAAATGAATTCTAGGAGTTAATTTTAGTTTGTTAAAGGTAGGGGAAAGCTAGCCTATATGAGAAGCAACAAATGCAATGCAAACCTTTAGTGAAAAGCAGCCCTTTCCCTAAGTCAAATATGATTACTGCCTAAGGTTGGGCAATGGGGTCAATTAAATTACAACACAAAGATCTAAATACAAATGAACAATAACTTTACAAATTTAATGAGATACAATTACAACAATAAATAGTAGCTAGATGAGTTAGCAATATACAAAGATACAACTACTTACAGATTTACAAAAGAAAGGAAAGATGTACTTGTTAGATTTATTATAGTTATGAAGCAATAAATGAACTAACTACTCAATTGATTTTGCAAATAAGTAAACGAGATAGCTCAAAGATACATTTACCAAAAGGTAACAATTCACAACCCAAGCTTGAAGGCCCCAAAGGAGAGGTGTGCAACTTCAAGGGGGGAAGCTAAAGCACTAGTGCGCAACTTCAAGGAGAGCAAAAACATGACAAGAAATCCACCAAGGGCACTAATGCGCCACTTCAGAGAAGAACCATTCAACCATCAAATACTCAATTGAAAAGTAAATGCTTGAAAGTAAACTTGCATGAAAGTAGAGCACAACTTAGAATAGGTTATGAAATTAAAACTTAGGTTGTGTGAGTAAATTTTAAGATTGAATTAAAGTGAGGTGAAGTTGCAAACCTAGACTAGGTGACTTCCCCAATACTCCTACCGCTTTGGCCAAAATGATTGTTGGGTGCTCAATAAGCAAGGCAAGTAAGGCCTTACCCTAGCTCCACAGGTCAACCCAGAAAACTTGGGCGCTCAACAAGGGGGACACCCAGTGCCGTGAGATCATCCCTGATCTAGCACCCCAAGTAGTCTCCACAAACCACCTTTTTGGTGGCGAAAGTTGTATCAGTAGAGGGTGCTCTAATTACTAGATTTATTGATCCTCCTATAGCTACAAGTAGGTTGATTTAGCAATTAAGATTACTTGTGTTGAAAGCTTAAGGAGATAGAGCTTAGAAATAGAAATGAAAGAGAATGTACAAGAAATGAAAGTGTTTTCAAGAGCTTATACAAGAATGGAAAAGGAAATGCTTCTAACTATTATGACATATAAACAATGAACTAAAAGAGAAATTAAATGAAACTAGAAGCATAAAACCATTAACCATCTAGCATGCTAAACTAACCTTATGATACTCCATGGGTGGTTAAGCCAATTCTCTTTGCAGAGTGTAGGCAAAAGAATGAAAAAAAAAACAAATAACTCGACTTGAAAAAAAACAAGTAAACCTAGCCACACAACCTTGCCTTAGGGACAAGTGGGGCAACAAAATAAAAGCTTAAAACAGAAAATTACTTCTAAATCCTAGCCTTACGATTTAGCATGGGTGGCAAAGCCAAGCCTCTTTGCTAGTTGTAGGCAAACATAAATAAAAAATGCAGAAATTTTAGTAAACTTGAGAAATGCAAGCCCAAGAGACTCTCTTTAGGCTTGCTTACAATGTGAGAAAGTAGAAGAAGAAGAGGGTACTCAATACCCTTGCTTGGGAGGTTGTTTGTTGATGATTTGTGGCCCCAAATGGGCAGTACCTCCCCTTAATTGGTTCATATTTGCAGAAAATCAACAAGTAAACTTGCTGGAAAAATTGCAAAACAACCAATAAACCTTGGAAAATTTCTGTTAAACAAACGAGAAGTTTTGGACAATAAAAACAACATGTAGTTGAAGATTAAATGACCCGTTCTACTGCAGAAATATACCCAAAAATGCTACAGAAATATGAGTTTAAGAACATAAAATTTAGAAGGTTTCAAGTGGGTGAAGGGATAAATTTCCAGATCTGAAATTTATCCTTCCTTAACCCTTAGTGACCTGCAACAATAGAGCTCAAGCTACGAAATAAAGAAGGAGGTGAGTAGATCCCAAAAACATTAACAAAATACTTTGCAAAAGAAAGGAAACTAGTACACTAAGATCTAGAGCAATACTACTATAGATCTATCCAAGCAAAATACTATGCTTGGATCTCTTACTCTAGATCTAGAAGGTAAAAACTCAAAGAACCAAGATACAAATCACCTCCAATAAGATCCAAAGCCAAGCACCAAAAAGACTCCCAATGCCAAAGATTTCCTCCAAAGATTCTTTTATTAGAAGCAAGCTTGGACAAATACTTGCCACAAACTTGAGAAGAAAGAATGAAAACAAAAAGAGAGAGAGAGAGAGAGTGAGAGAGATTTGGGTATAGTAAAAATACATTGAGAATAGATGTGTAATGAGGGGTGGTGAGCATTCTTTTTACTTGGGAGAGGAGAGAGACCCCTCTTGGATGAGTTACAAGTGTCACACATCCAAGAGAAATAGACAAAGTCAAGGAAGAGTCACTTTTAGGGTTTTGATAGTGAATTAGGTTTTTAGGGTTGAGTGAGGGAAGGGGGAAAACACCTTTTCCTATTGTCAAACATTAAGTTAAACACCAAGGAGGGCGAATTTAGGGTTTAGGTGGTTTTTTTCACTTATTTCCACATTTCAATTAGCAAGGGAACACCACTTTAAGTTGTTGGCTAATCAAGGGGGGGTTCTTTAAGTGAAAAATTACTTTTCCAACTTAGGAAAAAGGTTAGGAAACCTTTCCCACTCTCTCTCATGACTTTTTGTTCATTTTACAGTTTTTGGCTTTTTTAATTTAGCCAATTATTTGCTGATTTTTGACTGACTTGGACTCCTCATGGACAATGACCTAGCAAAATTTGTCTAATTGAGCTGAAACTTGGACCAGGGGTGTAGGGGGTCTCATTCCATTTATTTTGACTACTCACACCCCTATCAAAAATACTAAGGACCTAGTTTTTACTTTTTTACATAAAAAATAATTAAAATTACCATTAACTAGGTAATTTAAAAAAAAAAAAACTACTTAGACTCAACGGAATCTCTCAAGACTCTAGGAGATGTCTAGCATGGTCATTTACAATATTCCTAGACCCTAGTCACCCATTGGGTTCGATCATTAGAACGCCTTTCACTACTTTGGAGGATTATTGTGGGAGTGAAAAACTCAAGGGTAATTAAAAAAGCTGGTTAGGCCAAATTAATTACTTGAGGAAAATAAAACACTCGATGAAAGGACTTCCCTAATGATAAAGTCCTAGGTAACTAACCTACAATATGATCCATGCAGACCCATTACATTATTATCCCACGCAGGGGAGCAGAAATTCCAGTAACAAAAAGAAGCATTGAGGCCAAAATTGCCTTGTAGAACCAATAAGTCTTCAACTTGGTTGCACCATCAGGTACATAGCTTCATGGCACATGGAGTTGACCCCCTATTTGAAATAGGTGGTCAACATATCGCTCCACATGGGGATGTGTGTTTGATCTTTCTATGGGAATGAGAGCATGCGAGAATTCAGAATCTACAAAACAAAATATTCACCAATATCCAACATAAATACACGTACAAAATGAATAAGTAAAATGCTATAAACAATAATCACATAAATGAAATTACTATTGCACAACAATAAAAATGAAACTATGATACAATGAATAATCTAAGTAACATAATGAAATAAAACAATACAAAACTGAAAGAAAGGAGAAGGGTTAGAGATACGCTACAAAGGGTGTCCCTTTGGACACCAAGTGGTCATGTTGAAAAATTACTTCAAGGGGGAGTCCTCTCACTAGCATGCCCGACTTTATGTCGTCCCACTGGCTGAGATAAGTTGCTAGAAGACTGATACACTTTATCTGTTTTTTGTTGTTCTCATGTGAATCCCTGTTTCTAACCTTAGGCCACTTGGGATAATCCTCCTTTAAAAATTTCTGATGATTTTGCATAGGTGCCAAGTTAAAAGATTTTGAACTAGTTTTTCTTTGAAAGGTTTGGAATACCTCTTCATAGGGATGATATATTTCACATGATCATTATTAACCTTACCATTCTCATGATTTTCCACTAGACTTGCATCGCATATTTGTTAGAATATGAAAGATGTGTGCTCGTTTTACCATTGACAATACCCTTGTCACCCAACCATATGCCGAAGCCACCCTCCGAGCACCTTAACCTTGACAGAGAATCATTTCAGAAGCAAACCCTAGGCTAGATAGCCAAACAAAGGGCAACGCACCTTTCCCCAAGGATAGCGCACCAACAAGAGCTGATCAGATAGTCCAAACCAAGGCTGTTGGGAGCGCGGAGCGGGAAGCGCATATTTTCAAAAATCTCTCGGAGCGGGAGCG
>ML805146.1:64360-88796 GCA_009831015.1 Picea engelmannii | reverse complement strand
CCTCAGGACTACAGCGAGATTCCTAGATCTACCATGCCTAAGTTCTTAGGACCACAGGAGACAGGTACAGGAGGGCAGGTAGAGCAGGACGAGCCATTAGCAACATATTTTCAGGAGTATAAGGCCATGGATCCGGATTTGAGTGAAGCTATGACTTTTGCCGAGTTTTGTAGCTTCAAGGGGAGAAACAGGCCGAGGTTCTTCAATAGGGGTCCCACGCAGAGCTATGAGTTATAGCGCACAGTGGGCAAGCTCACTCTACCATACTTCGATGGGACGTCGAAGTGCACTGCACGAGCTTGGGTGCAGAAGCTCGACATGTACTTCCAGCTGAACCCCATGGCAAAGACAGATGCCATTAAGTTGGCTACATTACACTTGGAGGGTGAGGCACATGACTGGTGGTACCACGGGATGACCACTCTGGGTCATGCCCACATTGTCACATATGCTGAGTTTACAGGTAGACTGGTGCACCGATTTGACAGACGAGATCCAGAGATGTCTTTTAGAGACTTGGCACAGTTGAAACAGATTGGGTCGGCGGATGCATATATATCAGATTTTCAGAGGATATCAGTGATGGTCACCGATATCTCCGAGGCCCGTTTGGTGATGCTGTTCACAGAGGGGCTAGCCGAGCCACTCCGAGGATGGGTGAAGGCTTACAAGCCTACTACGCTACAGGATGCAGTTGGCAGGGCAAGAGACTTACAGGAGTCCGTCCCCAAGACCAAGTTCACCTCGAGGCCGGACTTCCCTACGAAGTTCGATGACAGGACACCACCACAGAGGGATGGTACAGGACATCAGCAGAGGGACTGGGTAGGACAACCACAGAGGGATTGGACAGGCAGGAACAGGATGGATGATGCTACCAGGCAGGATCTGAGGAGGAGGAAGTTGTGCTTCAGTTGCCAGGAACCATGGGTACCAGGTCACAGGTGTGCAGGCAAGGCCAAGGCACACTACATAGAGGTGTTTTCCGATAGCGGGGACGATGAGGAAGAAGAGGAACAGGGGCAGAAGGAGGATTCACCGACAGCAAAGGTAGAGCAGGCATCGATGGAAACACGAGGGGTTATAGCATCACTCTCCGACATACCCAGATTTCACACCTTCAGGATGAGGGGAGGAGTGCAAGGACATCGAGTGACAGTTTTGGTCGATGGTGGGGCATCCCACAACTTTATAGACTCTTCGTTAGTGGAACGAAAGAGCATTGCCGCTGAGTCTTTTGGGGGTTTCTCAGTGGTCATACCAGGGGAGAACACGCTAGACTGCACCAGGTACGTTCCACGGATGACATTGAACTTGGGAAACTACATGCTCATCGATGACTTCTACGTGGTTAAGATACCTAATACCAATGTGGTGCTTGGAGTTCAGTGGCTATACTCCCTAGGGAGGTACTCCACTAACTATCAGACTATGGAGATGGAATTCCAGGATCAGGACGACAAGAGAGTAGTTCTGCGGGGCATGAACACGTATCCTCCTAAGGTTGTAACTGCGAAGAAGATGGAGGCAGTGATGAGACAGGATGACATTGCACGGGTTGCGGAGTTTCATATTTCAGTACAGAGGTCCAAGGGTGGGGAGCCCAATTGTCCGAGAGGGATACATGACCTGTTTCGGGTGTTTCGAGAGCATATTGTCTTTGGTAATGTACATCCAGGTAGGCCTCCCGACAGGGGATTCGAGTACATAAGTGAGTTGGAGGAGGGTATTGGAGCAGTGATCACCACTCCATGTAGGCACCCCAGGGCCTATAGAGACGAGTTAGAGAAGCATCTTCAGGAGTGCGGAGTTCGCCAGGGGAATGAGGTGGAGCACACACATTCAGCTGGGTCATTACAACCTTTTCACGATCAGGGGTGGGAAGACATCCCCAAGGATTTCATCACCAGGTTACTGAAGCCGCCAGGGAAGGATTGCATCTATGTCACGGTGGACCGACCCACCAAGCTTGCCCACTTCTCCACCATTCCTTTAGACTACTCAACAACGCAGGTGATCGAGTTATCTTTTAAGGAGATGTTCTGTTTACATGGGTGGCCTAAAGCCATCGTCAGTGGTAGGGACGATAGATTCACGGGAAGTTTCTGGCAGGTGTTTTCTAGGTTGGTATGTACTAGGTTGACCTCGAGTACTAGTTACCACCCACCGATCGACGGACAGATTGAGTTTGGGAACACTTGGGCGGAGGTGTATTTGCTGAACTTCATCGCAGGACAGCAGAATGCTCGGGTGATATGGTTACATCTCAGGGAGTACTTGGTAAAATGGCAGGGTCTACCTATGGAGGATGCTACTTGGGAAAACAAACAGGTGTTGCAGTTTCCGGGTTTGAAGTTGCTTGAGGACAAGCAAATTTGGGCAGGGAGGATTGTAATGTCCCGTTTTTCCTAGGCAGTCGGAATACCGTGGTGGTTTACACAGTTTCCCGTAAACCATTAGACGGATGAGCTAGGGAAACAATATTGGTAAAGTCACTTTCGAATTATAAAGTGAAAACTTAGGAAAAGTGAGTTTATTATTATTAAACCCCTCTTTGAGGGTATTTCTCTCCAATTAATAATTAAATGAATATTTTAATGGAGAAAAGGACAAGTGAATGATTAAAAGGACAATTGAAGGGGAAAAGGACATTATCGAAGATTGATTTTAAAAATTGAGTTGGGAGAAGAGCTCGGTGAGCAAGCGAGGGTTTCAGCTAGAAACCCATTCGGCACCTCGGATTCGGCAGTGAAACTATCTTCCCTAGCCGTGGAACCTCGGATTCGACAGTGAAATTATCTGCCCTAGCCGTGAAATTGGAGAAGCCATTCAGGCTTTTCATTTGCAGGGATTTGGTATTGTGGTTCGAAGATTTTCAGTGTGGGAAGCATTTCAATTGCAGATTGAGGAAGTGAGGGTGATTTTCTTGGCACGAATGGAGGGTTGGAACGTTTTCCTTGAGCTGGGAGCAACCTTCTTTACCCACACTGCGTATTGATTGCTAATGCAGGTTTATACCTCTTCAAATGTGTGGTAACTTTGATTGGGCGTGACCTTCAACTGGAAATTTCTGCTGCTCCTCATCATTGGCTGCGTGTTACTCTGCTGATCGTTTTTCCCGTCATCTAGAGTTGCTGCATGTTGCCCAGGGATTGCGTGGAGAAAGGGGCGAATTGGCTATTGGTTGATGATTGATGCAGGGCGTTTCCCTCTTGTAGCTGCGTTTCCCTCTTGTTGATGATTTGACTAGCATGCTCTCTCACTTGATTAGCATGTTCTCTCATTTGATTGGCTTGGTTAATCTCCATTTGTTTAATTTGATAAGCATGATTAACTTCCATCTGCTTAATTAGTTGAATGAATTCCTTAATTCCATCATTAGAAGACCCTTGATTTTCAACTTTCTTTTTCTTCTCCTCATAATGTTGGGAAGAAGTTCCTCTAGTAAAACCATGAATGTTAGACTTCCTAGCATCTTGCATATTTTTATCAATCCTCACTGCAAAAGCTTGTGCATTTTTAATAGTTTGAGGATCCTTATCCCTTAGTTGATATCTCATTTCTCCCTCAAAGGCTTCCATGTAATAAATCAAAATTGCAATATCTGAAGGCTTAATTGTTGTAGGGAGACTTTTCACCAAGTCATTAAATCTTTTATTGAATTCATCCATAGTTTCATTTTCCTTTTTTTGACTTGAGCTAAGGGCAGCTAGTAAAAATCTATTTTCCTTCTGATCACCCCACCTTTCTCTAAAAGCTTGATAAATTTTGGCTAGGGTACTAAACTTGTTAGGACCCTGTTCTGAAAACTATTCAGCAGGATCCCCCTCTAAGGAAAATACAAACATAGTCATCTTCACATCCTCTTCATCATGACCATGACACCACTTTCCAATACATAAGTCAAAACTGAAAAGGTGAGCATGGGCACTAACAACATTGTTTCCCTGAAAAACATACAACTTCTCAATAGCTTTGTCAGGAATTGTGTGAGGAGCACCTTGAATGGCTGCAAAATTCAAAGACCTTGGTAAAGTACTCGTGATTAAGTTAGGATTAGTTGTTGTAGTATTAAAAGTTGGTGGATTATTTTGTTCAGACAAGAATTGGATATCAGAGATTGCTTCTTCTCCAAGATTTTCAAGTAGCCTACGAGGAGCAAGGCGATTTAGTCTCCACCTATAAACCTTTTCAGGTTCAGGAAAAGAGTAAACCAATCCTTGTGAAGTTCTCCTAGTAGTATACTTCAAAGAATTTTCTAATGGAGTCGCCACTTGGAGAGTAAGCAAACAATGAAAAACCAACCCAAGTTAAAAAAATTTAGGGAAATTTTTTTACTTAGGTTTTAAAAGAATAAATTAAGTTAAGTCATTAAGACCAAGGATAAAAGACTTCTCCCCGACAACGGTGCCAAATATGTTGCTGTCCTTATACACACTTGCAAACGTGGAAAAAGTCTCAATCCACTTAGTGTGTCCTTGGAGGCACAATGCCTAAATCCAAACCCACTGTCACCTCGATTTGGATTTCTTCCGTCTAGGCTCCCTCTTAGGGAAGCCAAGGGGGGTAGACCCTAGTTACTATGTGAATTATTAAATGAATTCTAGGAGTTAATTTTAGTTTGTTAAAGGTAGGGGAAAGCTAGCTTATATGAGAAGCAACAACTGCAATGCTAACCTTTAATGAAAAACAACCCTTTTCTTAAGTCAACTATGACTAGTGCCTAAGGTTGGGCAATGGGGTCAATTAAATTACAACACAAAGATCTAAATACAAATGAACAATAATTTTACAAATTTAATGAGATACAATTACGACAATAAAGAATAGTTAGATGAGTTAGCAATATACAAATATACAACTACTTACAGATTTACAAAAGAAAGGAAAGATGCACTTGTTAGATTTATTATACTCGTGAAGCAATAAATGAACTAACTATTCAATTGATTTTGCAGATAAGTAAAGGAGATAGCTCAAAGATACATTTTCCACAAGGTAACAACTCACAACCCAAGCTTGAAGGCCACAAAGGAGAGGTGCGCAACTTCAAGGAGGGAAGCTAAAGCACTAGTGCGCAACTTCAAGGAGAGCAAAACATGACAAGAAAGCCACTAAGGGCACTAATGTGCAACTTCAAAGAAGAACCATTCAACCATTAAATACTCAATTGAAAAGTAAATGCTTGAAAGATAAAGCTTGAAAGTGAACTTGCATGAAAGTAGAGCACAACTTAGAATAGGTTATGAAATTAAAACTTAGGTTGTGTGAGTAAATTTTAAGGTTGAATTAAAGTGAGGTGAAGCTGCACACCTAGACTAGGTGACTTCCCCAATACTCCTATCGCTTTGGCAAAAATGATTGATGGGTGCTCAATAAGCAAGGCAAGCAAGGCCTTACCCTAGCTCAACAGGTCAACCCGGAAAACTTGGGCGCTCAACAAAGGGGACACCTAGTGCTGTGAGATCATCCCTGATCTAGCACCCCAAGTAGCCTCCACAAACACCCTTTTTGGTGGCAAACGTTGTATCAGTAGAGGGTGCTCTAATTACTAGATTTATTGATCCTCCTATAGCTACAAGTAGATTGATTTATAAATTTGTTGAAAGCTGAAGGAGATAGAGCTTAGAAATAGATAAAATAACAAGTGCTTAAAGAGAATGTACAAGAAATGAAAGTGCTCTCAAGAGCTTATACAAGAATGGAAAAGGAAATGCTTCTAACTATTATGACATATAAACAATGAGCTAAAAAGGAAATTAAATGAAACTAGAAGCATAAAACCATTAACCATTTAGCATGCTAAACTAGCCTTATGATACTGCATGGGTGGCTAAGCCAATCCTCTTTGCAGGGTGTAGGCAAAAGAATGAAAAAAAACAAATAACTTGACTTGAAAATAAAACAAGTAAACCTAGCCACACAACCTTGTCTTAGGGACAAGTGGGGCAACAAAATAAAAGCTTAAAACATAAAATTACTTCTAAATCCTAGCCTTACAATTTAGCATGGGTGGAAAAGCCAAGCTTCTTTGCTTGTTGTAGGCAAACATAAATAAAAAACGCAGAAATTTTAGTAAACTTGAGAAATGCAAGCCCAAGAGACTCTCTTTGGGCTTACTTACAATGTGATAAAGTAGAAGAAGAAGAGGGTACTCAATACCCTTGCTTGGGAGGTTGTTTGTTGATGATTTGTGGCCCCAAATGGACAACACCTCCCTTTAACTGGTTCATATCTGCAGAAAATCAACAAGTAAACTTGTTGGAAAAGCTGCAAAGCAACAAATAAACCTTGGAAAATTTCTGTTAGAACAAACTAGAAATTTTGGACAATAAAAACAACTAGTAGTTGAAATTAAATGACCTATTCTACTGCAGAAATATACCCAAAAATGCTATGTAAATATGAGTGTAAGAACAAACAATTTAGAGAGTTTCAAGTGGGTGAAGGGATAAATTTCCAAATCTGAAATTTATCCTTCCTTAACCTTTAGTGACCTGCAACAATAGAGCTCAAGCTACAAAATAAAGGAGGAGGTGAGTAGATCCCCAAAACATTAACAAAATACTTTGTTAAAGAAAACAAACTACTACACTAAGATATAGAGCAATACTACTATAGATCTATCAAAGCAAAATACTTTGCTTGGATCTCCTACTCTAGATCTAGAAGCTAAAATCTCAGAGAACCAAGATACAAATCACCTCCAATAAAATCCAAAGCCAAGCACCAAGAAGACTCCCAATGCCAAAGATTTCCTCCAAAGATTCTTTTATTAGAAGCAAGCTTGGACAAATACTTGCCACAAGCTTGAGAAGAGAGAGAGAGAGAGAGAGAGAGAGAGAGAGAGAAAGAGAGAGATTTACAAGCTTGAGAAGAAAGAATGAGAGAGAGAGAGAGAGAGAGAGAGAGAGAGATTTGGGCACAGTAACAATACACTTAGAATAGATGTGTAATGAGGTGGGGTGAGCATTCTTTTATACTTGGGAGAGGAGAGAGACCCCTCTTGGATGAGTTACAAGTGTCACACATCCAAGAGAAATATACAAAGTCAAGGAATAATCACTTTTAGGGTTTTGGTAGTGAGTTAGGGTTTGAGGGTTGAGTGAGGGAAGGGGGAAAACACCTTTTCCCGTGGTCAAACATTAAGTTAAACACCAAGGAGAGCGAATTTAGGCTTAAGGTGACTTTTTTCACTTAAACTTTTTAATTCCCACATGTAATGAGGAGGGGTGAGCATTCTTTTATACTTGGGAGAGGATAGAAACCCCTCTTGGATGAGTTACAAGTGTCACACATCCAAGAGAAATAGACAAAGTCAAAGAAGAATCACTTTTAGGGTTTTGGTAGTGAGTTAGGGTTTGAGGGTTGAGTGAGGGAAGGGGGAAAACACATTTTCCTATGGTCAAACATTAAGTTAAACACCAAGGAGAGCGAATTTAGGATTAAGGTGGCTTTTTTCACTTGAACTTTTTAATTCCCACATGTCAATTAGCAAGGAAACACCACTTTAAGTTGTTGACTAAGCAAGGGGGGGTTCTTTAAGTGGAAAATTAGTTTTTCAACTTAGGAAAAAGGTTAGGAAACCTTTCCCACTCTCTCTCATGACTTTTTGTTCATTTTACAATTTTTGGCTTTTTTAATTTAGCCAATTATTCCTCATGGACAATGACCTAGCAAAACTTGTCCAATTGCACTGAAACTTGGTCCAGGGGTGTAGGTGGTCTCATTCTATTTCTTTTGAGTACTCACACCCCTATCAAAAATCCCAAGGACCTAGTTTTTACATTTTTATATAAAAAATAATTAAAATTACTATTAACTAGGTAATAAAAAAAAAAAAAAAAAACTACTTAGACTCGGAAGGAATTCCGCAAGACTCTAGGAGATGTCTAGCATGGTTATTTACAATATTCCTAGACCCTAGTCACCCATTGGGCTCGATCATTAGAATGCCTTTCACCACTTTGGAGGATTGTTGTGGGAGTAAAAAACTCAAGGGTAATTAAAAAAGATGGTTAGGCCAAATTAATTACTTGAGGAAAAAAACACTCGATGAAAGGACTTCCCTAATGATAAATTCCTAGGTAACTAACCTACAATATGATTCATGTAGACCCATTACATTATTATCCCATGTAGGGGAGCGAAAATTCCAGTTACAAAAAGAAGCGCTGACGCCAAAATTGCCTTGTAGAACCAGTAAGTCTTCAACTTGGTTGCACCATCAGGTACATATCTTCATGGCACATGGAGTTGACCCCCTAGTTGAAATAGGTGGTCAACACCTCTCTTTCAGAGTGAAAACTTTGATACCATGTTAATTTTCTATTCCAGTTCCTAGATAAGTTATTTCCTTGTGATTTTCTTACTGAAAATTAGATTTGCATCCTCACAAAATGAAATATATTTACTAAATAATTAACCGAAATAAACAAATCAACGGAAGCAATTGTGGAAACCAAACTTTGAACATGCACACAAAAATTTGCTTTTCAAATAAGCTTTTCATTCATAATAACTCCAAGCTTACAAGGGCTCCCTTACTAGGAAAATCGCCAACTGAGGAAAAATACAAATACAACAAACTTGGAAACTTGGGCCCTGAAGAAACCCTCTGCCCGATTTGCCTAGATCTGCCTATTGGACACTCATATCTACACTAGATCTTCCTACTGGTCCTTGGATTTGCAAGATCTGCTTGCTGGACACTCATGTTTGCACTAGATCTTCCTGTTGGTCCTCAAATCTGCAAGATCTTCCTTTTGGTACCTCAGATTTGCAAAATCTGCTTGTTGGTACCTTAGATTTGCTAGAGCTTCTCGTTGGTACCTCAAATATGCATTAGATCTGTACGTTGCCACCTTAGATCTGCTAGATCTGTTTGTTGGTACCTCAGATTTGCTAGATCTGCTCACTGGTACCTCAAATATGTACTAGATTTGTCTGCTGGTACCTTAGATCTGCTAGATGTGCCCACTGGTACCTTAGATTTGTACTAGATATGCCTAGTGGACTATTGAGAAATTTGTGCTTCGATTTTTGGCTGCTGAGTTTTCTCCTCTTGTTGCACCTTCCTCATTTGGACTTGATCTCTAGATGAAATTCCTTCTTCACCTTTGCTGAGATCCCCTTGAATTATAGTCCTTTGTGATTCAAGCACTTGAGGAAAAGTCCTTCTTCGCTCTCAAGTGGATATCATTCTCCTTGACCTAGGCTTGCTTTTATAATTTTGAGTTATGACCAAATCAAACATAACTCTAATCTCTAAAGTGATTAACGGTTGAGATTAGATCTCACCTCACTTGAGATAAATGGCTAAGATTCATTTAATTCACTAATGCTAATAACCTTGGCTTTTCATTAACTTAAACTCACTTTAATTAGAAAAAACACTTTACTTTAATAATTCCTTTAATTAAAGTAAATTAATAAGGTTGAAGGCTTTGGATGATTTACACATATCTAAACACTTAGACCTGTGCGGAAGTACCTGTTCGATGTTACAAACATCAACAAGTCTTTCCTCCATCCATTTTTTGTAACTATCAACGAGAGTTGGTCCTTCCCAAGTTCCAACATTGCTAGTTACATAGAGAGACTCTTTGCAATTTTTTTTAGAGAATGTATATTTCATAAGGATGTGTTGGACGTATTCCTCACTTGATTTACATAGAATGGAGTACTTGAGCCTAGACCAAGCTCACCTTTTTATGTGTCCTTGGTAGGAGTTTTATTGCTCAAAGCCAATGGAAATAAAAGTTTGGACTTCAAAGGGGCATTTTGTTTCCAAAGTGGTTTCCAGCACCAACGTTCGTATTGTTTCTAGAGGTTTCTGTTACCCCTTATATTGACATGAGAGTTAAACTTGGTCTTGTGCAAATTGATGAGATCATTCTATCCATCCAAAGGTTGGCTATTGGTGGATGTTGCTTCAATGGTGTATCTTTTTCTTTATCATGGTGACCACATAGTCACATCCTAGTCACTTTCACTTGGTGTTCCATGGTTATATCATGAGTATCCTTTAAAATGGCGACATACTTACCTAGTTTCATTCGTGTTTTGTAATACCCCTAGGCCAAACTCCAATTGTAAATGTACATATACTTTATAGGTTGTTGAGCGAGGATATTTTTGGCTAGAGTGCCTTTGTATATATATTTTGAGGCCAGAGTGCCTGTGTGATTTAGGCCAGGGGGCCTATGTGCTGAAAGGCCAACGATCCTATCAATGTAATATGTAATCACACTCAGATTTATTAATAAAATACATCACTGCTATAGACCTGCTATCGCACAAGTTGTAGGTTGGGAAAAATCCGACCCAACCACTAAATGACGACAACTAAGAGGTCACCTACCCACTGTCATCTTAGGCAGGTGTCCCCGTCACTTTTGAGGTGAGGTAGTCACCTCAAGGGGGGAATCCCGGTGACCCTAGGGGGGAATGAGATGGAGATGAAGTCCCTAGAGGTCAATTGTAAATGATATGAAGGTCTTGGAAAGAAGTTTTGGGAAGGTCCAAGGGTTGCCAAGTATGTTGAGTAACTTGCAAATGGTGAAATACTTGCTCGAGACACAAGAAAAACAAGCATATATTGTAGTATAATCAATTGGAAAAGCAAGTTAAGCTTGCTGTCCCTAATAGCAGCTGTTAGTAACAATGTATATCAACAATAAAATTGCACCATAAGCTGCAAAACAAATGCTAGAGATCAAGTAGAAGATACAAGATAAAGACTAGTTAAAGACTAGCAAAACTCAAGATGAAAATCCAAGATTCTAGCATGAAAGACAAGGCTGTTGTGAACACTTTTCTGCGACAAATTATATCAGCCTTATGGCTGTAACAATCAATGTATTACAACAAGAAAATCAACCACTAAGAATCCTCCAAACTTTGCCCAAAAGTGCGCTAGACCAAGAAGAGTAAGTGTGCAAACTTTGGGCAAATTCCAGTGGTTGATAAGTGAGTTATTCAAGCAATCGAGTTAGGGTTTCTGCAGCCCTAATGGATGAAGATGCAAATTTGTAACAGCAGCAAGAAGTATCCCTTTGATGGGGACGCCCTAGTGGTTGTGAGGTGCCCAAGGCACAAGGAAAACAATCCAAGTTGCAAAAAGTAAAAAGGACAAGAAATCACATTTCCCAATGCAATATTTTGTTTCTTCAATGCAAGATTAGTGCTTTTAGTTATGGGTTATGGGGTCAAAAAGAAAGAGCTAGGGTTACTAAATCCTTGGGGTTGTAAATCCTCTTACTTCCCAAGGCAAGTAACCTAGCTAGGGTTTGAAGATGAGGGGTGTAAATCCTCTTACTTCCTCAACTAAACCCTTGCAAAAAAGCTTGATAAAATTGTGGAAACTAGGATAGGGGTGTATATCTTTATACTCCCTATCTAGCCTTGGCCAAAACAACCTTATCTTGAATTACAAATGATAATAACAAAGTAAAGAGACCATGCCATTCAAGAAAAAGCCTTAACATGCCAAAGTAAACCTCCACAAAAGCAACAGAATGGCCTCCAAGAGATAGCGTACCATCATCATCATTATACCATAACCAAAAAGCATTATTCCATAGCACCAAAGGCAAAACACGTGGAGAAAATTTCAGACCAAGTACTTCTCACAAGAGGGAGAGTTATGATAAAATGAGATCTTAAGATCTCTTATTTATACAAAATGTCACTAAGATAGTTTTTCCACATAATTAAGGGTAAACCACAAGACTAGGGGTCGACAACCCTAATATTGCCCCTTTTACAAAGTAATATTAAACAATTCACCTTAATCTCACTTTTGCACAAAGAAAAAGCCTAGTTCATATGGACGTCACCCCTTTAGGGGATGTTTTGGCACAAGGAGGAGGTCGTTGGTGATGGAGGAGAGTAGAAAGGCTTCCGAAAGCCACATGTCAAGCATCTAGACAACTTCCTTTATGATCAAGGCTCAAGTCCCTCAAAACGTCCTTGTGCCAATGCATGTCACCTCACCACCAAACCCTAACCCCCCTAGGTGACGTCATGCCTCTAAAGGTGACGTTTTGCCTCTCCTAGGCAAAAAGTTTGGCATGCGGGGGCTTGTTTATGTTGTCCAAGTCATCTTCTAGGCCTTCAAAGTTTGGTCTCTCTCATTTGGCATGCGAGCCCTTGGCATCCACTTGTGGGCTTCAAGCCCTATGGAAGCCCAAGCTAGGCTTGTTCTTCCAAAACTATCCACCAACTAGGTCCTGTAAAGACAAATAAGCACACCCTCCAAGGATCTCAAGTCGTAACATCATGATAAGTGAATCCAATCAATAAATGAGCAACCTAAGCATGTGCATCAAAGATCACTATGTCAAACAATTAAATGTTCAAAGACATTATGCGACTTGTCAATCTTGAATATGGGAGGGTTGATGAGGTGTCTTATTGGGTAGATCTTTCCCTAGGTCAAGGAGAGTTTCCAAGAGATCCCTCTCTAAGCCATGTAAAGTGGGTGAAGTGGTTAGGGTCAAGACTCAATGGGCATAGGGCTCATGACATACAAGAGGTCGTAGTGTCTCATTCATGGGTGCCTTTGTAGAGGGTGTGTGGTACCTTCGTCCGCAATGCACTTTTTCCAAGCCCATTATTTTGCCATTCTTTCATTCTTTCATAAATTTAAGAAAAGGTTGAAGGTCGTTGCCTTGGCGTGGTGTCCAGATAATGGCAGTGTCACCCACAAACACCTAGTGGAAATGAGAAGGCTGGCTCATGATGAGACCCCTCTTCCCTCAGCCATGCAACTGAGAGCCATTACCCTGGCCTGGTGACCAGATGATGGTAATTCCATACCACTAGATATTCATGGACATTATAGGTCGGCTTGTGATGAGACCTCCTATCCTCCAACTAACCTTTTAAGCATTCTTAATCATATTTTTTTGTGGGTCCCCCTTTTCTCAAAGATAAGCGTTTCATTGCTTTCTTGGGTGATCCCTGGGCGAAGCATATAGAAGGTTCATACATGGGCTTTTATCTTTTACCGAACATCAATCCCTTTGGGACTTCAGCCCCTTCTTGGGTCAATACACCCTAAAATCCCAACAAATAAAGAGATGGAGGTAAATAGTGATGGAAAGTGGTAAGTATGGTCGGGAACGGTACGATGGCTCTTCAAGGGAGTTCCTAATAGCAAACCCATCCCCAAGGAAGACCACTTACTAGGGCACAATGTTAACCACCAAGGTGAAGCAGGGAAAAAGGCATAATGTCGAAGCATATATCATGAAATCTAGAGCAATCTAAGATACAACATACTTAAATGCCTTAAATATTGAAATGATGCTCACCATAATACTGACTTGTAGCTCATGGAGCAAGGCCCACTGCCTTTCGGAAGCTAGCTAATGTGGTGGATGCCATCTGAAAATCTACGACCTCTGTGGTGGTGAGAAGGGTCTCCATCTGTGCAAAAGGATACTACTGGTCATGTAGTCTCTCGGCACTCCAAATCTGCAACCTGAGGGCCTCGAGACGTAATCTCCTTAGTTATCCACAAAATGGGGATAACAAGACCAATAAGACAAAAGGAATATGGGGGGCTAGAACTCCACTAGAGGGAAAGAGGGGCTAAGAGTCTAGGAAGAGAGGCTAAGTCAAGGGGGCTTAAGCCAAGGGAATAATATAATATATTAATCCTGAAGTTTAAATCATTTGATATATTTTATCCTAAGTTCGTAAAGGTGGGGAATGTATCACCAAGTAGAGTCAATGTAGTTACTAGCATGACAAGTGTCAAGTTGGGAACATGAATACATAATGTGGGAACTTAGTGTAATTTCCAATCATTCTCATGATTCTCACAATCATTCTTGCCATTCATACACTTTGTTCCTTCCATCAGTTGTACCTGTGCTTGGAGAGATTTGAAGCTGGTTGTACCTAGTAATTCCTTGGTGTTTTGGGCAGAAGAAGCAGGTTTTTAGGCCTGTGAGCATTCACTCTGTGTGAGAGAATTGCTGGGAATTGTTTTCTTGCATGCTAGGATGGTGGGTGTTGCAATCCTTAGAGAAGCCTTGTGTTCCAGGCGCTATAGAGCTCAGAGACTTCTTGTCTGGTTTGTTGCTGAAGCCCTGCAAGGGAAGTGGGATAGACGAAGGATTGTTGAGTAGAGAAGGGGTACACTTCCTGGGGTGGGACAAGTTGTGGGGAATGAGAGGCTGTGAGTTGGAAACTGTTGCTGGAGTTGGCACCTTAGCATGAGCTTAATTTTGCTGTCAGTTATACCTTAGTCTGGCTTAGGAAGTCTTTGCCTTGGTGGAGTCCTAGCCTCAGCTCGGGGATGACCTACTGCTGAGAGTTTATGAGCAATAGAGTCTATGGTTGGGAGGAACGTCTGAGGTCTGCAGCCAGTCGATGATTTACAAAAGCGAAGTGTTATTTTATATATGTGTTTATATGCCATTTATCATGTGAATGTTTATATAAACTTTGTATGCTTTAATTTACATATTTATGCATGATTTGTAAGTTGTTAGCACTGCATATTTGATGCATATGTAGGGTATGTTAGTTAATTAATTGGTATCAGAGAGGAAACAATTGTGTGGCATGGCCCAACTTGGAGATGGGGATGCTACATTGTGGTATTAGAGCCACAGGTTCAATACTGAGCCTGCATGGGCCATAGATAGAGTGTTGAAGCTGAAACTGCAGGTTTAAATTTCAAAGGGTATTTGCAAATTCTTTGTTAAAATTTCTGCAAGGAAAAGTTTCGAATTTCCCTGAAATTATGGGAAATTTGGGCTCAGGGGTTTAAATCTCCCAATCTTAACCCCTAGCTGAACATTTTTAAGCTTGGAATTGATTGAATTTGGAATTTGCAGAGTGACCATGACGAAATTGGGCAAAAGCCCCAATTTTTGCAGTGAAATGCATGGAGAATTCGACGTGAAAGAGTCGAATTTTGTGTGTAGAGGTCAAATTGACATGCATAGGGAAGAAATTGGCCACAACGAGCTTAATTACAGAGCTTCAATGGCGACTTGAGGAAATAATTACGAATTTGGGGGTTTTTGAAAAAATTAAAAATCGAAATTTTGGCAAAATTGGGAATTTTTGTACGATGATGTGGAGCCACGTGTTAGTTGACATGGCAGAGGTGACATGAACTGCCACGGTGGCATGCCACAAGGCAGAGTGGCAGGGGACATGGGGCCACGGTGGACGGGGCAATGGTTGATCCATGAGATAGTGGTTTCGGGGGGGAGGTCCTTTGATGGTTTTGGAAACCACTAGGAGGGCCAAGAATCAACAAGAGGCTACCATCTCACCAAGTCGGAAATCGGGCGGGGTCCATTTTAGAACCCCTCCCCCCTTTGTAAAGATCGACATGTTGGGGGGCCGAAATGCGATCATAACTGTTGATCGCTCCCGATCCCTCTTGATCCTTCCTTGCCCGATCAAAGGAACTGTCATGTGCGTGCGCTGGGAAAATGGGTGCGGGATGGGGCTTGCCCATCCCTGTGACTAATGGAAATGTGCCATGTGACAACCAACGCTATGGGGCCTGGAGGTTAAGGGAATGTGTGCTAGGTGGAGGTGAGAAAAGGAGAAAGAGGTAAGTTAGAAGGTGGTAGAGGCTATCGGAGCAGGGAAAGGGTGGCCAAAGGGTTGACATGGCGTCACCTCGAGGTGTTGCCAGGTGGACCTAGGACGCCACGTTAGCATCCCAGTCAAGAGAAATAAACTAAATTTCTTAGAAAATTTGGTGTTTTCCAGGTCATTATCTTGCATGCCATTTTTGAAGGCCTAAACAACGTTTTTAGGCAAACAAAAAGGTATGGTCGGTCTCTACATCTCAAATGAAAGATCAGAGGGAGATTTCCAACGAGCTAATCTGTTCACAAAATGGAGCTTGTATGAGGAAGTTACAGGCTAAACAGTGCAAGGAAAAATTTAGGTACCGATTTTACTCCAGAGGCCATATGTAGACCTCTAGAGTTGGCTTGAGCGTGCGTGATCCTCCACCATAGGTTTAGATGGACAAGTCGAGATGGAGAGCCCTCGATTCAAAAAGACGAAGGATTTCTTATATGGCAGAGTAGGGTTCCTTGGGCATTGCCAAGGATGACTTCACCAATAGTTGCTTCCAACGACCGTTAAGGGAAAGCTTGATTGAAGCCGTGGGCTAGGTGGGTGCTCCATGGAAGTCGGGCACCCCACCAAAACAATAGGTTGGTGGGCATTGATTAGACACTTCGGCAAGGAAGGCACCCAACTGACAAGACAAACGAAGGAAACATGTTGGAGAGGAGCTCAGACGCCTTGGGCACGAGCCATGCCAAGGGGAGCTCAGCAAGGAAATGTGCAATGGATGCCAAGACAAAGGATTGGTCGACGAATGGACAAGACTGGCTTGGACACCCAAGAAAGGAAGGTGACGAGTTGGCTAAGGGATGAGAGTGTGCTTGGGTAGAGTCGATCGACTCACCCAAGGGACACATGCCCATTGGCAACAGTCGGCCCGGATCCGAAAGTGGACAAAATGACGAAAGGTCACGTCGGCTCTGTGGTGAAGGGGCATGTCGGTTGGAAGGCTAGGTGCCTATTTAAACCAAGGAAGAAGACCATTTGGGAGGCAGATAGAAAGTGACAATTCTTTCATAATCGCAGATTGGGGAGTCTGAGGCAGTGACTAAGTAGAGAGGGTGAGCTCCCTCCCAAGGAGTCAAGTCAACTTTGATGGGTGACTTGAGTTGCCTTAGGGAGGCTACAACGAAGAGACAAGCAGGGCAAGTTTTTCTTGAAGAAAGGAGCTGGTGGATGAACGAACTTTTGTGATGAAGGAGGAGCATCGCAGGTTGCACCAATCTTAGGCAAGAGCAACAAGATTTTTAGAGACTATGAAGGACTTTCGTTC
This sequence comes from Picea engelmannii, assembly GCA_009831015.1. NCBI lineage: Eukaryota > Viridiplantae > Streptophyta > Pinopsida > Pinales > Pinaceae > Picea > Picea engelmannii. The sequence continues at coordinate 71,905 of ML805146.1, read as the reverse complement.
AGACTGAGGCAATGAAGGAAGGGTGCATGGGCTGGCTCGACGAAGAAGAGTCTTGGTGTTTTTGTTACAGGTTTCTCTATGTAATCTGAGTGAAAGCTCCCTTTTGTAAATTTTCTATGTGGCACGAGTTGAGCTCGACACATTGCTGTTTTGTATTAAGATTTGGGTGTTAGGCCGGTTTGGTCGCTCACTTGCACATTTCGTTTTGTTATTGTGTATGAATGGTATCTTTTTACTGTTGAAGCTAAGTGTAAGAAAAACAAAAACATAACTTAAGTAATAAACGAAACGATGAAGGAAGGCGTAGTCTGAGTTAAGTAACTTGGAGTGGCCTTGCTGCTAAGTGAACGACTGCGGTACAACACGATCATTGGGAACGTTGTAATATACTGCCATCCAATTGAGGTTTCACCAGGCTTGTGACAAGTGGCATCAGAGCAAAGTTTGGGTCGCAAGGCAGACGATTGAGCATGTTTTACACCGTGTCAACTTCGTGTTGTGCACTACTGAAGATATAGTTGAGTCAGTTGGGTTGTGGATGACGATCACAACTTTCAGACAAGGTGACTCGTCGTAGAGTCATGCAAATTGGTTAACAACAGGTGACTTAACGATCAGTGGATTTATGCACGGTGTTCTGGTGCGAAAGATTTTTAGGGCGCAAAGATAATAGACAAAGAAAATGGGTTCGGTTGAATGCATGGAGAAGGTGACTTGACGAAATTTTGCATATCCCTGAGTTGAGTTGAAGGCTTGATGTGAACAGTTTGGACGCACATAACTAAGACGAGTCTATGTTGGGCTTCGCCATACACAAATGTTGGGTCTTGTTGTTGCATACTTTTGGTTGCAACGATGGATGGATGTGACAGAGTGTGTCGTGGAGCTTGGCACCTTGGTGATGAAGTAAAACTGAGGTTTGGACAACAAATCGGTTGGGGTGTGGTGACCTGGGTGCATCATAGTTTTTGACTTAGCCGAAAATTGAACTTGCTCTTGGGCCACAACAAGGAGGTTCGTTTGCGAAATCAGACATGGTGGTTTGGGACGAGTTGTAGACTTGTGCCAGTATGAAGACTTGAACCATGAGGTTGCCAAAGATGTCGTGAACAAGTATGATTGATTCAAGTTCTTTGCAAGATCTAGATTGTTGCATTGGTTCCTTTGAAGGGAAAATGGGGAGACTTGACTGAAGATAAGGGAGACCTAATCCCATCGCCGACTTGTGGAGTTCCAAGTGCTACGATCTTCATTGGAGTCATAGAACAATTCAGAGCGCCTCAGTGGGCGAAGATACAGACAAGGACTTGGATCAACATGCTTGAGCGAGTTCACGAAGTGAACTTAAGAAGGTTTGGTGATAGAGATGGGGACGAGTTGGATTGTTGTCTATCTCTCTTATGAAGTGTGTCGAAGAGCTTGCTGCAACGAAGAAGATAGTGGAACACACACTTTGTTTGAGAGGCATTGGATGAGGTGTGTTATCCCCATTTTGTGGCATAACTAAGGAGATCATGTCTTGACGTCCTCAGGTTGCAGATATGGAGCGTCGAGAGACTACATGACCAATGATGTCCACTTGCACATGCGGAAGCCTGCTCTATCACCACATTTTGATCCATTGTCAGTGCATCCACCACACCAACTAGCTCCGAGAAGGTAGATGGGTCTTGCTCCATGCAGTACAAGTCAAGTATTGTGGCAGGTAATCACCCTAATATTTAAGGCATTTAAGCATGTTGTGTTTAAGTTACTTTTGATTATAAAACGTATGCTTGGACATTACGATTTTGACCCTGTTTCACTTTGGTGAGTGTCATAGATTTCCTAGTAAGCGGCCAACCTTCAGGGAAGGTTTGCATCTGGGGGTCCCTTGAGGGGTTATCCTACCATTCCCTACCATACTTACCAATTTCCGCTCTATTGCCGTCCTTATACACACTTGCAGACGTGAGCTAAGTCCTACTCACTTAGTGTGTTCTCAGAGGCACAATGCCTAGGTTCAAAGTCCACCCTGTTACTTTGACTTGAACCTCTTCCATCTAGGCTAACTCCTAGGGAAGCCAAGGGGGGTAGACCCTAGTGACTAGATGAGATTTAGAGTTTAAAGTTCTAAGAGTTGGTTTTAATTAGTTAAATGGTTAGGGGAAATCTAGCCTATGATGTTAAGTAGCAATGCAAGATGCAACAATATAGGATGACAGTCAAAACCCTTTCCTAGGACAACTAAGACTAGTGCCTAAGATTGGGCAAGGGGTCAACTAAGTTAAAGGGAGATTTGTTATAAAATAATTACAAGATTGCAATTATTACAAAGATAGATACAACTAGATACAAAGATATAGAAAGAATATCTAAGATATACAGAGTTAGACTAAACTAGATACAATTGATACAAGATATACAATATACTAACAAGTTGCTTGAATGTGTAGGAAATGAAGATACTCAAGACAAGATAACCATCAACACATCAAGCCAAGCGTGCTCACAATAGATCTTACTCTACTGGACTGTTTATCAATGGCACACAGGACAAAAATCACTCAAGATCGAGTCAAGAGAGTGCCTCTAGGTGGATGCCCAACTTCTTGAAGGATCACACCACAAATACAGGAACAACAATAATGATATAAAGATACTTGAAAAGTAAAATGTTCCAGATGACAGATGTAACCACTTAGATAATTATCCCACAACTCACAAGATGACTTGCATGTAAATATAGAGATGAGATCAATGTGCTTGCAAGTGTAAAAGTAAAATGCCGATAAGTTGTAGACCAAGGACTAATTAAGATGGTTAAGTGAGATTTGTTTTAATCCTATCTAAGTGTCAACCCAATACTTTCCTCCCCCAATTACCAAGTAACTGCTGGGTGCTCAAGAAGTAAGGCAACGAGGCCCACCCTAGCTCCACAGGTCAATCCTAAGATCAGAGTACTCTCGGAAAAGGATGTCGCACGCCACGAGACCGTCCTCGTCCTAGCACCTTTCTGTTGCCTTCCTCCGACCCCATTTTAAATGACGAAGATGGTTGGTAAAGGTGCCCTATTAAGTCTAGTAAATTATTAAACCTATGAGCTAAGTATTGAAGTGTGTTTGAGTGCTTAAAGCTTTTTCAAAAGTGCCAAAAACTGAAATTGAAGGTTATGAGTATTGAAGCTCTTAAACAATGAGATTGCAAGTTAAGTTCTTAAGTTGTTGAGTTATTGCATGTAAATCATTAAGAACTGGAAAATGACTTGCGAAATTGAAATTGATGATTATTTTTAAAACTTTAAGAAGCCCAAGTTGGTATGCATGTGTGAAAAATAAATACTTAAGAAGTAAATGACTTGCATGTAATGAAAAAGAAAAGATCTAATCTAAGCCTCCACGGGCTCTAAGCTAGCATTTAGGTGTGAGGTCTACTTTAGATTAACTTTAAGCATGGATGTAGATATCCACAACTAAACTAGCTAAGCTATGAAGTAAAAGACAGAAAAGAAACTAAGCTAAAACTTGTAAAGCAAAGACTGAAATGAAAAGAATGCAAACCACTTGGGTACACTCCTTTGGGCTTGCTTACAATGATTTAGATAGAAGAGAAGAAGATAATAGAATTACCACTTTTGAAAGGATGTACTTGGAGGTGTGTTGTGAAAGAAATTGGGTAGCATGCACCCTTAACCTGGTGAGAACCTGCAAAACTCAGCAAACTATTGCTTTCTGATTTTGCTGCAACACACTCAAACAAAGTTAAGAAAATTTCTGTTTTTCAATAGAAACTTCGTACATGTAAAAACAAGAAATTTAAATTGATTGTATTGACCTATCTAATGAGTTAGCATCCAAAATCAGAATATGAATGAAGCATAAAGATAATCATAAAGCTTTGAAGTTTTAGTGAGAGATGAGAGTGGATCCTTGCTTGGATCTATACCAACAACTCTCTTTGAGATGACCTGCAAGCTTCAAATAAAATGTGAGGCAAAGCAGATAATGATTGCATGCACTAATAACATGACATAGTTTATATCATTAGTGAATTCAAAACATATAAGCTATCAACTATACAATTACAAGCCTAGCTAAGTAAACTAATTTACCCAACAATCTACTCACTAACACAATAATATTCAAAACAAAGAGCAATATCACCTCATGCACAAATGGAGCATCCAGACAAGTCTTGAAATCCCCGAGTCCTCCAAAGCTATTCCTTTATTATCAATGGAAGAGGTTGTAGCAACAAAGTTGCTCCAAGCTCTTCAAGAACAAATGGGTGAAGCAAGATGAATAATAATGAGAGAGAGAGGGAGAGATGGCAAGAAATTGGCAGCATAACAATACTGAGAAGAATGGTGAGGAATGAATGAGGGAGAGGTTTCTTATATAGCAAGAGAAGGCAAAGAGACCCCTCTTGGATCTTTCCCATTTGTCAAACATCCAAGGGAAGAGAACTCAAGTGAAGGAGGGCGCATGCCTTAAAGGTTTGAGTGGAAATGGAAAGAAGGGAGTGTGTGAGGGTGAAGTGGCAAGCTAGAGAGGGTGCATTGGCCAAGAAAAAAGCTCTTGCCTTGCTTTGAAAGCAAACTTCCAACTTTTTGAAGATGTTTCTATCTTTCTGCAAGTGAAGGGCGCAACTCCCAAGGAAAAGCGTGAGCTTTCTTGGGATGAGTGTGGTGGCGTGTGGAGGAGTGTGGAGACACACTCTAAACGACATGTGTGAGGTGTAGGAGGGGCGCAAGGATGGAAAGAGGGACCCACGACTCACTTTAAAGTGAGTTTCCAATTTTTAAAAGGAAGGGGGCGCAAATCCCAAGGGGTTTAATTAAAAGGTTAGTTACGAGTGTGTGAAAAGGTTAGGAAGTGGGGTTGGGTAGGTTAGGGAGTCTCTTTCAATCATTAGTCACCTTTACTTTACCTCAATTGTCCAATTATTACAAAATTGACATTTTTCTATGTCTTGGGTTAACAATTAAAATTGCTTTTATCTGACTAAGACTCCTAAGTGGACAAAACCCTAACAAAACTTGTCCGACTGAGTTGAAACTTGGTCCAAGGGTGTAGGGGGTCTCTTTCCATTTCTTTTGAGTACACATACCCCTATCAAAAGCCCAGGGACCTAGTTTTTACATTAATTATCAAAAATTAATTAATTAATTAAATTTCTAGCCTGAGGAAATTTTAATTAATTAAAAAAAGAACCTATCTAGACTCGACGGAATTCCACGAAATTTTTTGAGCTGTCTTACATGGTCATTTACATCAATTCTAAACACTAGCTACCAGAGGATGACTTCACTAGAACACCTTTCACCACTTTGGAGGATTTATTACTAGTGGGAGTGAAAAACTCAAGGGAAATTAATAGTGCTGGTTAGGCCAAATTAATATCTTGAGGATAAAAAACACTCAATTAAAGAAACTCTTCTAATGAAGAAATCCTAAGGTAATTGACCTAACTATGATCCATGCAGACCTATTACATTATCAACCCACGCAGGGGTGCGGAAATTCCATTTACAAAAATGTGTGCTGGAGCAAAAATTGCCCTGTAGAACCAAATAATCTCTGACTTGTTTGCATCTGATGATGCATATCTTCATGGTACATGGAATTGACCCCCTAGTTGAATAGGCGGTCAACATCTGGCTGCACATGAGGATGTGTGTTCAATCTTCTCACATGGGAGAGCATACGAGAATCCAACATCTACAAAAAGTGCTCACCAATATCCAACATAAGCATACATACATATTGAATGAATAAATAAAATGCTATAAACAACATTTACATAATGAAATAACTATAGTACATCTAGAATTACAAAATGAATCTATGATACAAAAAATAATTCTAAGTACATAATCACATAACGAATGAAATAATACAAAACTGAAATACAAAGAGAAGGGTTAGAGATACGTTACAAAGGGTGTGCCTTTGGACCCCAAGTTGCCCATCATCTGAAGAAAAGCTTGAGCTACTGCCCATTCCTCAGAATGTTGATGGGCTTACCATCTAGACGGTTGAGATGAAAAGAATTAGGCCTTGCTATTTCTCAGATCACATATGGACCCAACAATAGACTGTCAAACTTGCCATGTTTTCCTGGTTTCTCTCTGCCTTTATCCCATAACAAAACTGTATCCCCAATCATGAAGTCCCTCTGCCTAGCTGACTTGTCGAAAGCTTTCTTTACCTTACTCTGATATCTGCAATTATGATCATAAGCCCTTCTTTTGATTTTATCTAATTCTATGACCCGATTTACCCTATTCTGAACTGCATTCTACTCTGTGAAAAGATCCTCAACTGACCCATAAGTAGGAATTCTAAGATGCACTGGCAACCTAGCCTCCAAACCATACACTAACTCAAAAAGACTCTTTCCCGTTTCTGCTTTCTTTGTTATTCTGTCAGCCCATAATACATGTTTAATTTTACTATCCCAAGATCTCTTGTTTTCACTATCTTCTTAACTATGGTCATTAAGTTTTTGTTACATGACTCTGCCTAACAATTTCCTTGGGGATAGTAATTTGATGCATGTGATAAGATAATACCATACTTGAAACAAAATGAGGACATCTCAGCTGAACAAAAGGCCTTGGCATTATCTGTCACTATCTTTGATGGAACCCAAAATCTAGTAATAATTTTGTCTTATAGGAAATCCATCACAACCTTCTCAGTTGCTGACTTGGTAGGAATGGGTTCAACCCAATTGGTAAAGTAATCTGTAGCTGTAATAACCCATGAATATCCATTACTTGAATTATCGTTAAACTTCCCAATAAAGTCCAAACTTCACTGCTGAAAAGGTGCTTCAACCACAACTGGTTGCAAAGGGAGAGTTGCTAACTTTTGCATTCTTGTGAAAAGCTGACATGGCTCACACTTCTTGACAAATTAATGTACATCTAAAAATATTGTGGGCCAATAATATCCTGCTCTAAGGATTTTGTGGGTAGTGGTTTTAGCAGCAAAATGTCCACCACAAAACCCTCCATGGAATTCATCCATTAGCTTCTTTGACTCAACGTCATCCACACATCTAAGGATAACTCCATCAGGATTCTTCGATCCTAATACATCTCTAGTAAGGACATACTTAGAAGATTTTAACTTCAAAGCCCTTTTTGTTGTTGTTAATGTTTATGCCATTATTATAGTTCTTTGCATTTCAATAGATAATAGCAACATAAGAACAAGATCACTGAGAAATACACATTCACAAGAGACACAACATTTATCCTGGGAAACCCTCTAGGGGAAGAAAACCCAGCAAAACCTCCTTAATATAAATAGCTAATACAATGCCAAGAGATCTTATGCTAAAACATAAAGTCCTCTCCCAAGATATGCGTCACTCTCTCTCTCCTTTGCCGGTAACAGATCAGAACTTGTCTCTGAAACTGAGCAAGTGAGTTGTGTTCAAATGAGGCGCTAGCCTCCTTTATTTATACAAGTTCTGGCATGTGTGAAGTGTCTCTTCACTGGTAGGGCCGACTTCTTAATCTGGGTGGGTAAACCCACCTTTATTATATTTCTGGGT
>ML805146.1:46754-59177 GCA_009831015.1 Picea engelmannii | reverse complement strand
CAAATACTCTTTAGGGTTTAACCATTAAACATATGTAAGTACATACCTTTGATAGCATTTGCAGGTAGTGGCTCCATCTGGTAGCAGCGGTAATCATTGCCAACTCTTGAGAAAATTTCAAGGGTGATTGCAACTAGTTCTACGGTTGCAACTGCAACTGGTACTGCAACTGCAGCTGGTTCAGAGACTGCAACTGCAACTGCAACTTAGGGTTTTATGAGGAAACCCTAATTTTTCAAACTTCGAATTTTGAGATTCTGATCTAGGGGATAGATGCGCTGAGCTGAGGCGAGTTAGCTTGTACAGTCGAAATTTCAAAAATCCAACTTTTACCCCCTCAAACTTGATCTGCGGATTTCTGGACTGGTGCTTCTGGTACTTCTGGTACTTCTGGTACTCTAGTTTTCTGGTACTTTGTGAAACTAGGGTTTCACTTTTCGGGAGATCTAGCCACTGAAAATGTGCGCTCAAGGTGCCAAAATGATCCTTGGGGGAGGGCGCAACTTTCTAGGTGGTTTTGGAGCTAAAAGGCTTCACTTTTAAAAAACCCTAATTTGTAGGTACTGCAACAGTGATGTTTTTTTCTTGCGAAATATGCTTCCTTCAGGTTGGCTCTAATTCCATGTTAATGTTTATGCCATTATTATAGTTCTTTGCATTTCAATAGATAATAGCAACACAAGAACAAGATCACTGAGAAATACACATTCACAAGAGACACAACATTTATCCTGGGAAACCCTCTAGGGGAAGAAAACCCAACAAAACTTCCTTAATATAAATAGCCAATACAATGCCAAGAGATCTTATGCTAAAACAGAAAGTCCTCTCCCAAGATATGCGCCACTCTCTCTCTCCTTTGCCGATAACAGATCAGAACTTGTCTCTCAAACTGAGCAAGTGAGTTGTGTTCAAATGAGGCGCTAGGATCCTTTATTTATACAACTTCTGGCATGTGTGTAGTGTGTCTGCACTGGCAGGGCCGACTTCTTAATTTGGGTGGGTAAACCCACCTTTATTATATTTCTGGGTCTTCTTATTAACTGCTGGGGCCGACTTCTTATTCTGCCTATTATAATTGTCTATTGACCAATTCGCAAAAAGGGATTTGGTCCTAATACAATTACCGACATGATTAATCCATTATGGGGATTAATCCTATAAATAATATATCAAATAATAATAAGAATACTCTTTGCAGTTACATTATTTCAACACTTGTGTCTTACTAGATGACTTGGACAAGTTAGATTCTTAAGATAAAAGATTATGTCTGTATACCATTCTACTTGTTCAAGATTTAATAAATTAGGAGGAAATTCTTCATTATCAATTTGACAAACCATACCCAAGGCCTTCTCATTACCTTTTGTCAATATATTTGCTAAACCTTGACCCTTAATCAGTTTTGTGGGTCTGATTTCCAAATCATACTCTTGGATCTTAGCAATCCATCTACCCCTTGAGCCCAATCCTTCTACTTGAGATAAAACATCTTTAACCGCAGAATTAGGAACATAACCAATCACTTTGGAATATCCGATGAAGACTCTGAAATGTTTGAGTGATTTCACTAAGGCATAAGCCTGTTTCTCAAACATGGGATACTTTAACTCTGAATTTTGCAAGGCCCGACTCATATATGCAATGGGTTGATCATGGCCTTGATCATTTTTCTGAAGTAATACACCAACAATAGTGTCTTCCGAGGCAAAGGAGAAAATCTGAAAGTCTTTAGTATAATCTGGGCTAATAAGGACGAGAGCTTCAAATATGGCAGTTTTATACTTTGAAAAGCTCTCTTACTTTCATCATTCCATTCAAACTTAACATCCTTCTTAAGCAACTTATACATAGGTTTCATGATCTCAGCATAGTTAGCAATGAACCTATGAACAAAATTGGTCTGGCCTAAGAAGGATTGGGGAGCTTTCTTCAAAACAAGCAAGGGTACCTTTCCGATTGCTTCAACTCTCTCCGGGTCTAACTTGACCCCATCTTTGGAAATTATGTGGCCCAATAATTTACCTTTCGTCACCCCAAAGACTGACTTAGCAGGATTTAGGGAAATCCCAAACTCTCTACATCTTTCCAAAAGTTGCCTAAGGTGGTTAATGTGAGTTTTCCCATCCTTATAGAGTACTGTTAAATCATCCTGATATATCTCAATCAACTTTCCAATCAACCCCCTAAAGGCATAATCCATAGCTCTTTGAAAAGTAGCTCCAACATTTGATAAACCAAATGGCATTCTAAGATATTCAAAGGTTCCCCACAGAGTAGTAAATGTAGTCTTATGGTTATCTTTCGCTTTAAGTCTAATTTGATTATAACCTTAAAAGCCGTCAAGCATGGAAATCATTCCTGATCCTGTTACTCTTTGAAGCAAAGTTTCCATCTTGGGAAGGGGCTAGTGGTCTTTTGTGCAAGCAATGTTCAAATTCTTGAAGTCAATACACAACCTAATCTTTCCATTCTTCTTCCTAGCAACAACCAAATTCGAGCACCATGAAGAATGTCTAGTCAGGGCTATGTTCTCTGCCTCTAGCATTTTTTGTAACTCCTGTTGGACCAAAGGAGCTAACTTGGGGTTCATTTGTCTCAGCTTCTGTCTAAAGGGCTTAGTCTCTTCCTTTAAAGGAATCACATGTTGAATTACATCCTCCCTATAGACTTTGAGCTCATCACAACTGAAAGCCAAAACATCCCTATATTCTTTTAATAACTTAACAATTTCTTTCCTTTCCTCTATAGGCGTAGTTTTTCCTACCTTTATTATCCTAGGCTCTTGATCACTTCCAATGTTGACTTCTAAGTGATCACAAAGTTTTTCTTTCGACTCTTCTTTCTGTTTGTGACCATCTTGTCTATCAAAGCTTTTCTCTTGGGTCACAACCCGCCTAGGAACTGGATTCAACTTATCATGTCCAGTATAGTTACAACCCTCCTCTTTGTCATTGACACAAAAATAAAAAAACTCATGCATATGTGTCAAGAACTTAATAACTTGTTTATCAACGTCAAAAACCTGCCAATGGTTCAAGTTATCCGGGATTGAGGGTCTAAAAATCACTTCCACTGAAATATTCTCATCAATCAAATCATCTGACAACTGAAGTGTGGAAGCAACTATTGCAAGTTCATTAGCCTTAGAATTTTGTTCTCTAGGAATAGCAATAAGGTTTAAAGCATCTAGATCAGCAATGGAGTCCCGAATTGCATTTCTATACCTTTTCAATGTCTCAGACTTGGAAGCAAATTTATTCTTTAGTTGTTGTATGACCAAGTCTGAGTCCCCTTTGATGTTTAAACATTTTACACCCATATCCTTGCAAACCTCTAAACCAAGCAACAAGGCCTCATACTCAGCCACATTATTTGTTGCATCAAACTCCAATCTATAAGCAAACTTAAAAATTTTACCGCTTGGAGCTTGAAGAACAATCCCAACACCTTTTCCCGACCTAGAGAAAGCACCATCAAAATTCATGTAGCATACTTCATCAACTCTATTATCTTGTACTTTTTCTTCTAATGGCACAATAGAGTTAAACAAGATGGCATAATTGCCAAGGTCATCCGCATTATACTTTAACTCATTTTTAGGATTCCTTGGGTCTTCAATATGATACCTCCTAAACACTTCCCTATTTAACTTGAAAGTGTTCCCATCAATGGTAGGGATGGTGGCATAGGTTAAATCCATCTGTAAATTACCACCCAAATCTGCAACTACTTTTCTATTCAAGAACATTCCCCAAGAATCTGGAACATCAATCACAACAATAGCCATTTCAAACATGATATCCGAAAATACTGCTAAGTGTAGTTGTAAACCTTTAATCAATCCATGCACTTCAATTGTTTTACTGTCCATGGCACATATGTTATGGTAAGGTCTAGATATTCTAAGATTCAACCGTTCCATCACCTTCTTAGTGATAACATTAGAACTTTCCCCCGAATATAGCATGCAATTGTGTAATACTTTGTTGTTTACAAGTGAAGAAAGGTAGAAAGGTAGATTCTTCTCATTTCCCCTATCCCAATTCTGTATGATAACCGGTGCGTCCTGGTAAGCCACTGCTGGTTGCCTATCAACAAAACTTAGAGGATGATCTTCTATGGCTTTAAGTAACTTCTCCCTTTGAGAAGGGATCTTCATAAGTTCCGACACTGGAACCAACATCTTAGCATTACTTATCCAACCACCTAAGTCAATATTCAAATCTGAGTTGATATGCACATTTGACTTAGGAGGAAATGGAGATACCTTGGGAACACTAGTTTGACCTTTATCTTTATTTTCATTCCTTTGGTATGTAATGCCCCTATACTTAGCCATTTCTACTACTTATTGGGGTGTGGGCTTAGGCCCAAGTTTCTTTGTTGCCTTATCAACAACATTATTCATAAGGTTTGCACTATTTCCATATTCAACAAATTCCATCCAATTATACATGCCACAATTGTATTTCCTACCACACATATTAATTTGTTCATTCCCTTGACTTCTATAATTATTATCATAACAACCCTCAAGGAAAACTGGAAAAGTTGTTTCCTCATGAAACTCACCACAAGGCCTACAATAAGGTATTGAGTGATGATCTACCAAGTTGGTGGATTCAAAAGGATTAGGTGGCCTTTGCTCATTTTGATGAAGTCTCTTTGGCCATCTATCATTTGGCTTATTATGTTGTCTATTGTTTTGGGACCTCTCCATAGTAATCAATCTATTTTGCAAAGCATTGATTTGATTGGCATGGTTTATTTCCATTTGTTTAATAAGTTGGGTCAACTCCTTAATTCCATCATTTGATGACTCTTGACCCTCAACCTTCTTCTTCTTTTCATCATTAACTTTTGAAGAAGAAGAACCTCTTGTAAAACCATGAATGTTAGACTTCCTAGCATCTTGCATATTCTTATCAATTCTGATAGTTGTGGCTTGTGTTGCGTTCAAATTCTAAGGATGCTTATCCCTTAAGGCATACCTCATCTCCCCCTCAAAAGTCTCCATATAATATATCAAGACCACAACATCTGAGGGTTTTATATCATCATGCAGACTCTTCACTGAACTGTTAAAGTTAGTGTTGAACTCTTCCACAGTTTCATTCTCTTTCTTTTGACTAGAAGTGAGGGTAGCTAACGGAAACCTATGTTCCTTCTGATCACCCCATCTCTTTCTAAATTCATCCAAAATTGAATCAAGGGTGCTAAACTTTGCTGGATCAAACTTAGTAAACCATTCAGCAGCATCACCTTCTAGTGAATACACAAATAGGGTCAATTTTACGTCTTCTTCATTATGTCCCCGACAATATCTTTCCACACACATCTGGAAATTCAAGATGTGAGGCTTTGCACTGATGGCATTGTTTCCCTGAAAGGTAGGTAACTTGTCTATGGCCTTCTCCGGGACTTGGTGTGGGGCACCTTGGATTGCTGCAAGATTCAAAGGCCTCAAAAACACACTCATGGTTGCGCTAGGAGTATTAGTGGGTGTATTAACAGTTTGTTGATTATTAGTTTGGAACAAGAATTGGATATCGGTGAGTGCTTCTTCTCCAAGACTTTCAAGTAGCCTCCTAGGAGCAAGGTGATTTATCCTCCTCCTATAAACCTTTTCGGGTTCAGGAGAAGAGTAAATCAATCCTTGTGCAACGCTCCTAGTAATATACCTGACACATTTGTTTAATGGAGTCGCCACTTGGAAAAGAATCACACAAAATCAACCAATAGCAAGTTCAAGAATTTTAGGGACTAAAGATTTTTATTGTTTAGATTTAAAAAAATAAGTTAAGTCGTTTTGACCAAGGATAAATGACTTATCGCCGACAACGACGCCAAAGATGTTATCGTCCTTATACACACTTGCAGATGTGAGCTAATTCCTGCTCACTTAGTGTGTCCTCGGAGGCACAATGCCTAGGTTCAAAGTCCACGCTGCCACTTTGACTTGAACCTCTTTTGTCTAGGCTAACTCCTAGGGAAGCCAAGGGGGGTAGACCCTAGTTACTAGCTGAGATTTAGAGTTTAAAGTTCTAGGAGTTGGTTTTAATTAGTTAAAAGGTCAGGGGAAATCTAGCCTATGATGTTAAGAAGCAATGCAAGATGCAACAGTAGAGGATGACAGTCAAAACCCTTTCCTAGGACAACTAAGACTAGTGCCTAAGATTGGGCAAGGGGTCAACTAAGTTAAAGGGAGATTCGTTACAAAATAATTACAAGATTGCAATTACAAAGATAGATACAACTAGATACAAATATACAGAAAGAATATCTAAGATATACAGAGTTAGACTAAACTAGATACAATTGATACAAGATATACAATATACTAACAAGTTGCTTGAATGTGCAGGAAATGAAGATACTCAAGACAAGATAACCATCAACACATCAAGCCAAGTGTGCTCACAATAAATTTTACTCTATTGGATTGTTTATCAATGGCACACAAGACCAAAATCACTCAAGACCCAGTCAAGAGACTGCCTCTAGGGGGATGCACAACTTCTTGAAGGATCATACCACAAATATAGGATCAACAATAATGATATAAAGATACTTGAAAAGTAAAATGTTCCAGATGACAGATGTAACCACTTAGATAATTATCCCACATCTCATAAGATGACTTGCATGTAAATATAGAGATGAGATCAGTGTGCTTGCAAGTGTAAAAGTAAATTTTCGATAAGTTTTAGAGCAAGGATTAATTAAGATGGTTAAGTGAGATTTGTTTTAATCCTATCTAAGTGTCAACCCAATACCTTCCTTCCCCAGTTACCAAGTAACTGTTGGGTGCTCAAGAAGTAAGGCAATGAGGCCCACCCTAGCTCCACAGGTCAGTCCTAAGATCAGAGTACTCCCGGAAAAGGACGCTGCGCGCCATGAGACCGTCTTCAACATAACACCTTTCCGTTGCCTTCCTCCGACCCCGTTTTAAATGGCGAAAATGGTTGGTAAAGATGCTATGGTTGGTAAAGTCTAATAAATTATTAAACCTATGAGCTAAGTATTGAAGTGTGTTTGAGTGCTTAAAGCGTGCTTAAAAGTGTCAAACACTGAAATTGAAAGTTATGAGTATTGAAGCTCTTAAACAATGAGATTGCAAGTTAAGTTCTTAAGTTGTTGAGTTATTGCATATAAATCATTAAGAACTGGAAAATGACTTGCGAAATAGAAATGGACGATTATTTTTAAAACTTTAAGAAGCCCAAGTTGGTATGCATGTGTGAAAAATAAATACTTAAGAAGTAAATGACTTGCATACAATGAAAAAGCAAAGATCTAATCTAAGCTTCCACTTGCTCTAAAGCTAACATTTAGGTGTGAGGTCTACTTTAGATAATTTTAACTTTAAGCATGCATGCAAATATCCACAACTAAACTAGCTAAGTTATGAAGTAAAAGGTAGAAATGAAACTAAGCTAAGACTTGGAAAGCAAAGACTGAAATGAAAAGAATGCAAGCCACTTGGGTACACTCCTTTGGGCTTGCTTAGAGTGATTTAGATAGAAGAGAAGAAGATGATAGAATTACCACTTTTGAAAGGATGTACTTGGAGGTGTGTTGTGGAAGAAATCGAGCAGCATGCACCCTTAACCTGGCGAGAACCTGCAAAAATCAACAAACTATTGCTTGCTGATTTTGTTGCAACACACTCAAACAAAGTTAAGAAAATTCTTGTTTTTCAACATAAACTTCCTACATGTAAAAACCGGAAATTTAAATTGATTGTATTGACCTAGCTAATGAGTTAGCATCCAAAATCAAAATATGAATGAAGCATAAAGATAATCAGAAAGATTTGGAGTTTTAGTGAGAGATGAGAGTGGTGTTAAAGTTTCTGCTATTATTAGGTTACTTTTAATTTACTAGATAATAATAGCATAGACAGGATCACTGAGAGAAACACAATCACAAGAGTACATAAGCATTTATCCTGGGAAATCCTCAAGGGGAAGAAAACCCAGCAAAACTTCCTTAATATAGATAGCCAATACAATGCCAAGATAATGATCCAAAGAACAGAGAATATCCAACACTGAGCAACACGCCTCTCTCTCTTCCTTCTTTCGACAACCAACAACTGTAGCTTCCTTCAAAACTTGCGCACAAGATGAGTGAGCTGTATGTGTGTCTAAATGAGGCGCTGACCTCTCTTATTTATACAATTTTGGCACGTGTGGAAGTGTTTCTTCACTGGCAGGGCCGACTTCTTCTTCTGGGTGGTTATAACCACCTTTAATATATTTTGGGGCCGACTTCTTATTTAGCCTAGTACAATTAGGGTTTGACCAATCCGCTAAAGGGGATTTGATCATTTACAATACCCGACATGATCAATCCACAAAAGGGGATTGATCTAATCAATAATAAATATATTTTATCTTTATCCACAAAAGGGGATAAGAATATTCTTTGCAGTTGCACAATATTTTAACACTCCCTCTTAACAAGAAGGATATTCTTTATCTTTTGACAGGTCACTGGATGTCAACATCATCTAGGTAGCGGCATTTGTTAATGTTTATGCCATTATTATAGTTCTTTGCATTTCAATAGATAATAACAACATAAGAACAAGATCACTGAGAAATACACATTCACAAGAGACACAACATTTATCCCGGGAAACCCTCTAGGGGAGGAAAACCCACCAAAACTTCCTTAATGTAGATAGCCAATACAATGCCAAGAGATCTCTATGCTAAAACAGAAAGTCCTCTCCAAGATATGCGCCACTCTCTCTCTCCTTTGCCTGTAACAGATCAAAACTTGTCTCTCAAACCGAGTAAGTGAGTTATGTTCAAATGAGGTGCTAGCCTCCTTTATTTATACAAGTTCTGGCACGTGTGAAGTGTCGCTTCACTGGCAGGGCCAACTTCTCAATCTGGGTGGGTAAACCCACCTTTATTATATTTCTGGGTCTCTTAATTAACTGCTGGGGCTGACTTCTTATTCTACCTATTACAATTGTCTTTTGGCCAATCCGCAAAAGGGGATTTGGTCCTATTACAATATTCGACATGATCAATCCACAATGGGGATTGATCCTATGAATAAAATATCAATAATAATAAGAATACTCTTTGCAGTTACATTATTTCAACACTCCCCCTTAACAAAAAGGGTATTCTTCAGCAACATCATGCGAGAGAAAGAGGACAACATCATCAACAACATCAGGTAGGAGGACATCATCATCAATATCATCTTGGCTGGCGTATCTCTAAATCATCGGAAGTTTTCTTCATTGGCAACATCGTCATTCTCGAAAGAATGCCATCATCATCTGCATCAATATGTATCAGTATAAAAAAATGATACCTCATCACAACACTAGGCTGGCCCATCACAGTACTAGACTGGCTCTATGTCACAACTGTTAAGCTGGTAGCTCAGTGCAAGTCACATCTTGCTTTACGTCTAACAACTAGGCCAGAAGCAAGGTATACATCATCTTGCTTTATGTCTAACAACTAGGTCAGAAGCAAGGAACACATCATCTTGCTTTACGTCTAACAACTAGGTCAGAAGCAAGGAACACACATCATCTTGCTTTATGTCTAAAAGCGAGGTCAGAAGCAAGGAATCATCTTGCTTTATGTCTAACAGCAAGGTCAGAAGCAAGGAACACACACCATCTTGCTTTACGTCTAATAGCGAGGTCAGAACCAAGGAATCATCTTGCTTTACGTCTAACAACGAGGTCATAAGCAAGGAACACACATCATCTTGCTTTACGTCTAACAACGAGGTTAGAAGCAAGGAATCATCTTGCTTTACGTCTAACAGCGAGGTTAGAAGCAAGGAACACACACATCTTGCTTTACGTCTAACAACGAGGTCATAAGCAAGGAATCATCTTGCTTTACGTCTAACAGCGAGGTCATAAGCAAGGAATCAAATATACTCCCCCTTTCAGGGAGGGCCCTTTTAGACTATACCAAGCTTATCTCGAAATTGTTCAAATTCTACATGAGATAGAGGTTTGGTCAACACATCAACACCCTGTTCATCCGTGCTAACATATAGGAGCTTCAAGGCTCCTCTCTGCACCATGTCACGGATGTAATGATAGCGAATCTCTATGTGCTTCGACATGTCATGGAATACAGGATTCTCTGTCATTTTTATGCAGCTCTGGTTGTCACATAGGATCGTGGTTGCTTCCATCTCTAGGTCAAATAGACCGGTCAACAACTTTCGAAGCCATATAGCTTTGCAGCTAGCAGAACATGCGACAATGTACTCTGCTTCAGCTGTGCTGAGAGCAATACTGGATTGCTTTCTACTCTACCACGAAATCATCGCTGATCCCAAACTGAAACAACATCCGGAAGTGTTTTTTATGTCAGCAACGCTTCTTGCCCAATCTGAATCAGTGTATCCACTCAATGTGAAATTATGATTTCTGTCATAACTGAGACCATAATCTATCGTACCTTTAAGGTACCTCATCACATGTTTTGCAGCCACTAGGTGAACACGTCTGGGCTCTACCAGAAGCTGACTCAAGGTTTTCACGGCAAAATAAATGTCTGGGCTGGTGTTTGTCAGGTACATCAGTGATCCAATAATCTGTCTGTACAGTGTGGCATCAATCAAATCTGACAAAGTATCGACCAACAGCTTCAGCTTCGCTTCCATGGGTGTATTTATGGGTTTGCATTCAAGCGTGTCGAATCTTTTTAAGATCTCGACCGTGTACTTCCCTTGGTTAAGGAAGATCCTCTCTGGACTCTGCCATACCTCAAGACCTAAGAAATAATGCATTAGGCCAAGGTCTTTCATTTCAAATTCAGAGGCAAGTCTCCTTTTACATTCAACGATGAGCTTTTCTTCTCCAGTTAAGAATAAGTCATCCACATATAACAGTAAGATTACTGGGTAATTATCCATAATTTTGAAGTAGAGATTTGAGTCTGTTTTACTCTTGGTAAAGCCTAAGCTCGTCAAGAAACTGTCTATATGGCCATACCAAGTTCTAGGAGCTTGCTTCAATCCGTATAAGGCTTTCTTCAATCTGCAGACATGAGACTTCCTGTCTTCAACCTCAAATCTTTGAGGTTGCTCTATATACACTTCCTCTTTGATGACACCGTTTAGGAAAGCTGTCTTCACGTCCATCTGGTGCAACTTCCACTTCATCTTAGTTGCAAGAGTTATGATGGTTCTGATTGAAGTGTATCTGGCCACAGGAGCGAATGTCTCTTCATAGTCAATGCCTTCCTTTTGGGAAAAGCGATGTGCGACAAATTTTGCTTTATATTTTTCAATACTTCCATCAGTAGCACGTTTTATTTTGAAGAGCCATTTTGATGATATCACATCTTTACTTTTTGGTCTGGGAACTATTTCCCATACATTGTTCTTTATTATGGATTGGTATTTCTCTGTCATGGCATCTTGCCCATTCCTTCTTTTAAATGGCTTCTTCAAAGCAGGTAGGCTCCTCATCTAGGAGGTCACACATCAAAGCCGTGTAACTGGAGAATGGCTTTGGTCTTTTCACCTGTCTCGAGGTTCCTTTTGAAACACCATACTTCTCTCCATCTTGAATAAGCTCTCTTGCCCAAGCAAGCTTTCTTTTATGGGAGAAGGTCATTTGAGGAGGTGCTTGAACTTCTGTTACATCATGGTCTTCATGAGTTTCCTCATCAGGGGAAGTTACAACTTCCCTCACTGGTTCTGCGGCTCTGGGAACTTTCCCCACAGATTCTGTAATCCTGGGAATTACTGGTTCCTCTTCATATACTTCTTCAAGCTGGCATCTTCTTGACTTCTTAAGCGCTGCTTCTTCATCAAAGGTCACGTCCCTGCTGATCTCAATGTGGCGGTGACCTGATATATAGATTTTGAAGGCCTTAGAGACCTCACAGTATCCCACAAATATTCCCTTCTTTCCAGAGGGTTCCAGCTTGTTTCTCTTCTCTTTCGAAATGTGTATGAAGACTGGGCAGCCAAATATTTTGAGATGGCTTACCTCTGGCTTCTTTCCGGTAACATCTCTTCCGGGGTCTTGAACCCAAGTGCTATGGGATAATCGGTTCTGCACATAAACAACTGCCATTGTTGCTTCTGCCCATAAGCACATAAGAAGATGTTGATCATTGATCATAGTCTTCACAGCTTCCATAATTGTTCTGTTCTTTCTTTCAGCTACACTGTTTTGTTGAGGATTATAGGGAGTAGTGAGTTCCCTCTTGATCCCAACATCTTTGCAGAAGTTCACAAACTCTTTTGAGGTAATATTCTCCTCCATTATTTGACCTGAGTATCTTAATCTTCCTTTCAGAAAGATTCTCTATAAAGGCTTTAAATTCCTTGAATTTGCTGAATACTTCATCTTTAGATTTCAAGAAATATATCCAGGTCTTGCGAGAATAGTCATCAATGAATGAT
>ML805146.1:7747-24795 GCA_009831015.1 Picea engelmannii | reverse complement strand
TGTGATTCCTCACTTCTGACCTAGTTGTTAGACGTAAAGCGAGATGATGATATTACTTGCTTCTGACCTAGTTGTTAGACGTAAAGCAAGATGTGACTGACATTGAGCTACCAGCTTAACCGCTGTGACATTGAGCTAGTGTATTACTGTGATATGCCAGCCTAGTGCTGTGATGAGTTATCATTTTTACTGATACATATTTGATGCAGATGATGATAGCATTCTTTCGAGAATGATGATGCTGTTGATGAAGAAAACTTCCGATGACTCGTAAATGTGGTAGACAATGGTTCAAGAGGATATTGACGATACTGTCCTCCAGATGCCACTGATGATGCAGACCTCTCTCGCCTGATGCTGATGAAGAATACCCTTCTTGTTAAGGGGGAGTGTTGAAATAATGTAACTGCGAAGAGCATTCTTATTATTATTTCGTTATTGGATTAAATCCCCATTGTGGATTAATCATGTCATTATTATTATTATTGTTATTAGATTAATCCCCATTGAGGATTAATCTTGTCGATAATTGAATAAGGACCAAATCCCCTTTTGCGGATTGGTCATCGGACAATTAGAAAGTGCTGAATAAGAGGTCGGCCCCAACAGTTATAATTTAAGGCCCAGAATTAATTAAAGGTGGGTTTACCCACCCAGAGTGGGAGGTCGGCCCTGCCAGATGTGACTCTTCACACGTGGCAGATTGATATAAATAAGAGGCTAGTGCCTCACTTCTTAGACACACTTCACTTGTTCATTCTCTTATGAGGCAAGCTGCAATTAGAAGTTGGAGAGAGGAGAAGAAGGGTGGCGCATCTCTTGGGGAGGACTTTCTGTATTGGTTTGAGTTATCTCTTAAACATTGTATAAGCCATTTATGATAAGGAAGTTTTGCTGGGTTTTCTTCTCCTAGAGGGTTTCCCAGGATAAATGTTGTGTCTCTTGTGAATGTTTATTTCTCAGTGATCTTGTTCTTATTATGCTCTTATCTAATTAAATGCAAAGAACTATAATAATGGCATAAACATTAACAAT
Organism: Picea engelmannii; assembly: GCA_009831015.1. Lineage (NCBI taxonomy): Eukaryota > Viridiplantae > Streptophyta > Pinopsida > Pinales > Pinaceae > Picea > Picea engelmannii. The sequence continues at coordinate 23,760 of ML805146.1, read as the reverse complement.
GTGAACCCCCTAAAGGCTTACTCTCTTGGCTCTTGGATGAATGTTGCATGGTAACTAGGGTTTGCTATGTCATTTTCTTGGATTAGGTAAGGAAAAATCTGTATATTCTATTTCTTTCTTGCTTATTTTGGTTATTGTTGGTGGAAACCCTTGGGAGGAGTATTTTAGATACACCCTCCATCATTGCTTCATCTCTTTGTTAAGGTTTCAAGTCTTTCTTTTTTGCAAGGGTTGCTAAGAGGAATATGAGCGTGTATACCCTCCTAGATTTACCCCAAGTTTGGTTGGCATACCCTAGGTAGTAATTGTTGTTGATCTAACTTGTGCTTTAAAGACCCCATTCACGCAATTTTAAAGGCACTAATATGAATATTTTTGCATTGGAGAAATAAAATAGTTCATTGCGAAACATAATTTCTTGCCATATTAACTTTTTGCAATTTGGGTTTTGTTCTTTGTGCTTAAAGCAACTCTTAGCCATTAGGGCGTCCCCTCTAAAGGGGTATTGCTTGCTGCTGTTACAAACATTTATCTTCAGCCATCAGGTCTGCAAAAACAAAATCTAACTTCTTCAATAACTCTCTAATCAACCATTGAAAATTGCTCAAAGTTTGCACACATATACTACTTGGCCTAGTGCACGTTTTGGCAAAGTTTGGGGGATTTTTAGTGGTTGATCTTTTTGCTGTAATAAGTTGTTTGTGATCTGACGGTTCATACTCTCCTTGATCTTAACGGCCATTGATCCGTGGCTTAACACCCGATTGGTCCATGATCTCTATTTAAAGAGCAAGGAGGGTCATTTGCCGATGATCAATTGTGAGAAACTTTCTTGTAAAATCTCTTTGTAATCTTTTTCTTTGCATTAATAAACTGTTCCAAGTGGCCGCGTTGGCTGGGGCCGTGGATGTTTCCCTGTAGGGTTTTTACCACGTGAAAACATCGGTGTGTTGATCTTTGATCTGGTTATGTGAGTGGTTATTGAAGGTGTTCGTCCTTTGTTGGAATACCTGTGTTGTTGAACATGGTATCAGAGCCTGTTTGAAGACCCGTTCCTGTTGAAGATCGAGATCATGAAGCTGAGTTGCCTCATCTCCACTTTCTGTCATTTCCGTACATTTCTGGGCTGAGAGGACTGTTCCATTGCGTCCAGAGCGCTCGTTTCAGACAGGAACACTTTTCATTTCACTCGAAAAGGTTTCCGTTTGCCCAAGATACGACCATTACAGTCAGATCCGAAGGTATAAAGCTTGAATACGCATTTAATTTTTTTTTTTGTAGAGTAGTGTTTTGGTTTTATTTCGGTGTTGTTTTATTTATTTACGGGTTGCTACTCTTTTACATTTGTGTATGCTCTTTGCCCCGCGCCTTGTGCGATCTCGACAAATTAGAAACAGATAGGAAAAGGTGCATCTTCCGGGTAAGCTAACCAAAATCTAACCCTTGTTGTCATCGAGAAGCAAATTTTTTTTCTTGTGTGAAAAGAGTTTTTTTTGAGCACGCTCTCCAAGGCCGTCTTCCACAACAACACCACCCCCAATCCTCCTTCTGAACATTACAATATGTTTTGCTAGATCATTTGGTTAAAAGTTGCCTTATTAAGTAAGAGGTCTTGAGTTCATGTCTCTCTTTTGTTACCTTTTTTGAAAAAATTCATGCTAAAATTGTAAAGTGTATTTCACTTCAAGTATAAAAGTGAATCAATATAAGTAGCTTTAATATTTTATTTTAGAGTTATTTATTTTGCATGCAACTTTTCTGTTATAAAGTAACTTCATTGTAAAAGTGATCCCCACTTCTCTGTATAAAAGTGGGTCACTTCATAACGCAACTTACACAATCACGTGGTCATTTGGTTACCGATTGTGCCTTTTCTAAAAATGACATAACTCTAACATCGGAAGTCCGTTTTCAATGCCTTTTTTTTTTAAACTTTATAACTTTTCGAGCTTTTTCCATCCAGATCATCAGTTTTAGTTTTTAAATCCACATTATCTGCATATTTAATATGGCTTTTACAAGTACTGTCTTGCTTACTAGCAACAACTACTGCCAATGGAAATCTCATATGGAAGATTTATTAAGAAGTAAAGGCTTGTATCGGATTACCTTGGGAAAGGAAAAAGCACCCACTGATGCTGATAAGAAAGCCAAGTGGGATAATAGGAATGACGAAGCACGTGGACTAATCGGAATTTCTATCTGTCCTTATTTAAGGTACCACCTTCAAGATATTGATGACCCCAAAGAAGCTTGGAACACGATTGAATCTGTGTTTGGTAAACTCAATATTATTCGTGCACAACAGTTAGAAAATCAAATACCGACTTTGAGTCCAAATGATTTTTCTTGCTTTGGAGACTATCTATCTAGGTTTAAAACACTCGGAATTTTATGTGAAGAATGTAAGATAAAGATGGAGGAAGAGCGTTGCATCTATCGTATTCTTTCTAAGCTAGGTAGTGAATATTTTGTGTTTGTATCTACCTTTTATGCCATGAGAGAGGCTCTAGGGGAAGAAGCTTATGAAACACCCACTCTTGAGTCCTTTTGTGCTTCTTTGATTTAAGAGGAAGATAAGCTTGTACAATTTTGAGTGATCAACACTGCAGGTCCCTCCAACAAAGCCTTAGTTGCCCAGTAGAAAGATAAACCCATGTATCCCAAGAAACAACATCCTCGCTACAACAACAAACAACATAAGGGTCTCAAATCTGCTCAGACAGCTTCAACTCTGATTGGTGACAAAGGAGCAAAATATAAAAGTAAGAATACTAACAGAGATTGCAACTTTTGTGATAAAGATGGTCATGCTGAGTCCAAATGTTTCAAGAAGATGGCAGCTTTAGAAGCAGTGATGAAGAACCACAACATCAATATTGATTCTACTTCTTCTTCTCACGAACATGCACTTTCTGCTTCGGGGTTCTCCTTCAATTCAAATTCTACTACTTCTTCTTTTTCTGATGAGTGGCTTATTGATTCAGGAGCATCTTATCATATGGCTAAAGATAAAGCCATATTTTTTGCTCTAAATTAATGTAACACCAAGAAAATATTTGTTGGTGATGATAGATCTCTTAGTGTTGTACGATCTGAAACAATTCAAGTAGATAATGGTCATTTCAATGATGTATTATGTGTTCCACGTCTTTCTTGTAACCTTGTATCAGTATATCAAATCACTCATTCAGGTGAAGGTAAAACCGTCGAGTTTTTACCTCACCAAGTTGTAATCAAGGATCTAAAAGATCCTAAGCATGTTCTTGCAACTGGAATTGCTGATGATATTACCAGGTTGTACAAGTTTGACAACTTTGGGTCATCAACTTTTTCATCAGTTTTTGTTGCTCATAGCAATGATTTGAGCAAACTTTGGCATGAGCGGTTTGGTCATCTAAAATATTGCTCATTGCAACAACTATGTAATCAACAGATGGTGACTGGTCTTCCTCTTGTTTCATGTAGAGATGGTGTTTGTGCCGGTTGTGTTCTCGACAAACATCATCGAGACAGTTTTGACAAACATACCTCTTGGCACGCCTTGGGTCCTTTGCAGCTTGTTCACAGTGATTTGTGTGGTCCACTTTCTTCTCCTTCTTTTTCTGGGTGCAAGTATTTCTTAACTTTCATGGATGAATTTTCCAGACATACTTGGGTTTACTTCTAAAAACTCAAGAGTGAGGTTTTTGACAAGTTTTTGGCCTACAAGGCCCTTGTAGAAAAGCAATCTGGACATCAAATTCAATGGTTAAGAACAGATAATGGAGGTGAATATGTCAACAATAATTTTACAAGCTACTGCACTACACAGGGAATCCAACTGCAACACACTGTTTCAGATACGCCACAACAAAATGGTGTCGCTGAGAGAAAGAACCGCACATTAAAAGAAATGGCTAATTGTATGATCCAATCTAAGGGATTAAGTCTAAAGTATTGGGCGAAAGCCATCAACTGTGCAAATTACATAGTAAATTGCACTCCCACAAAGGCTCTTAAAAATATAACACCGGAAGAAGCTTGGACTAAAATTAAACTAGATGTAAGTCACTTCTGTGTATTTACAGTATAGCATGGGCTCACATTCCTGATGAGAAAAGGAAAGCATTGCATTCTAAAAGTGAGAAGTGTATATTTGTTGGTTATTTTGAAGATGTCAAATGTTACAGACTTCTTCAATCACATTGTAATGAAATTATTATTAGAAGAGATGTTAAATTTGATGAAAATCTCTTGGCCTGCGAGCCTAATTCGGCGATTGTGCCTTCTTCGGCCTACGAGCCATCTTCGGCGTTTGTGCCTTCTTCGGCCTACGAGCCATCTTCGGCGTTTGTGCCTTCTTATGATTTGGTTTCTTCTTCAGATGATGACAGTGAGGATGAAAATTCACCTCCGCTTGCTCACCCTCCTCCAGATGAGTCCTTTGAACCTGAACCAGCACCAACTCCACCGCTCCTAGATGGGTCTGTTCAACACGAGAAGCAGCTGGTGATCTTGTCGGTGATCTTTCAGATCAACGTCGGACATGTTCACAGTTCCAGCGAGCCTCTTCTCTTTTGGCTCAAGTTTCATAAACTCATGATCTAGAGACATTTGCAGAAGCTTCAAGTCATCCAGATTGGGATACAACAATGAATGAAGAGTATCATTATTTAATTGCAAATTATACTTGGGATCTTGTACCTCTTCCAAAAGGAAGAAAACTTGTTAGACGCAAATGGGTCTACAAAACTAAGTATGCATGAGATGGAAGTGTTGAAAAACACAAGGCTCGATTAGTTGCCAAAGGATTTTCCCAAGTTGAAGGAATTGACTATAATGAAACTTTTGCCCGTGTAGCAAAAATGAATTTCCTCTGCCTTGTTCTTGTCCTTGTTGTCTCACATAAATGGGAGGTCCATCAGATGGATGTTAAATCTGCCTTCTTGCACGGAGATTTGCAAGAATCTACATGGAACAACCTCCTGGCTATGTCCATAATGACTCTAGCCTTGTTTGTCGCCTCAAGAAATCTCTTTATGGTCTCAAGCAAGCTCCTCGAGCTGGGTATGCCAAAATGGATAGCTTTCTTATTGCCACTGGATTCTCTAGATGCCATTCTGATCCTAATGTCTATACCAAGAAAGTAGGAAGCCATCTCATAATCCTTGTCCTTTATGTTGATGACCTTATCCTCACTGGTAGTGACTCAAAACTTTTAAACCATGTGAAAACTAGCCTTAAGAAGAAATTTGAAATGACAGACTTAGGCTTTTTGCACTATTTCCTTGGCCTTCAAGTTTTGCAAACCAATGAAGGAATTTTTCTTTCCCAGTCTAAGTAATGCTTGTGACCTTCTTCGTCGCTTTCACATGGATGATTGTAAACCAACCCCTTCTCCCTTCCAGTCTGGTGTCAAGCTTTCTGCCACCTATACTTCTCCTGAAGTTGATGCCACCTTGTACAGTCAGTTAGTTGGTAGCCTCTTATACTTGACTCATACCCGTCTTGGTCTTTCCTTTGCTGTTGGTCTTGTTGCCCGATATATGCAAACACCCCATGAAAGCCATTGGAAAGTAGCTAAAAGGATACTTCTCTATGTTCATGGTACAGTTCAGTTCGGGATACATTACAATTCAAGGGGGATTGCTTTATTGGTTGGTTTCACTAATTCAGATTGGGCTGGCGACCCTGATGATCGGAAGTCTACTGCAGGTTATGTTTTCAGCCTTGGTTCAGGACCTGTCACTTGGGCCTGTAAGAAACAACAGGCTATTGCACTTTCTTCAGTAGAAGCAGAGTACCGAGCAGTGGTAAATGAAAGTGAGGAGGCCCTGTGGCTTCGACAGATCCTTTCAGAGTTTGGATTCCAGCACTAGCATCGGACCAGCCTTTGGTGTGACAATCAGAGTGCCATCAAGCTCGCCAAAGACCCAGTTCAACATTAGCGTAGCAAACACATCGATCTACACATGCACTTCATCAGAAAGCTCATTCATGATCAAGTTATTGAAGTGCTTTTTTTCCCTACAAAAGATCAAGTTGCAGACATTTTTACAAAGTCTCTTACAGAAGCGAAGTTTTCCAAACTTCGATCTATGTTAGGAGTTTAGGAAGTTGTCATTTAAGGGCGGATAGGCTCTAATGCCTCCTTCCTTCTCCTATTGTGTCACTATTGTAAATCCTTCAATCCTATCCCAAGTTGTTCTTAAGGGGGGATGTTACGATATTTAGACACATAGGAGTTAGTAAGATCTACTTGGTCTATTTTGTCATTCGGTAAAAGTGTGTTTTCTAGTGTGTTTCTTTAGTATGCATTAGTATGCATTTGTAGTTAGGAAATCCGATGGTCACGATATGTTCCTGACATAGAGTGATCTGACGATTCATACTCTCCTCGATCTTAACGGCCATTGATCCGTGGCTTAACACCCGATTGGTCCATGATCTGTATTTAAAGAGCATAGAGGGTCATTTGACGATAATCGATTGTGAGAAACTATCTTGTAAAATCTCTCTGTAATCTTTTTCTTTGCATTAATAAACTGCTCCAAGTGGCCGCGTTGGCTGGGGCCGTGGATGTTTCCTCGTAGGGGTTTTACGACGTGAAAACATCGGTGTGTTGATCTTTGATGTGGTTATGTGAGTGGTTATTGAAGGTGTTCGTCCTCTGTTGGAATACCTGTGTTGTCGAACAACGAGATATAGAAAGGGGCAGGGTCATTGTTTGCCATACCCATACCAAGGAAAACTCGTGGCTGATTGTCGAAAAAATTAGTCAAATCATCTGAACCCACAAACCTGCTTATTGCTTCCTTCTGACCAAGCATGCAGATTAAGTCTTTGAGAGGGAATGCAATCTTTATTTCCTAGTTCACCCTCCAAAGAGAAATTCATAGGTTCATGATGGATTGGAGCAGTCACTAGTGGAGTATGCTTCTTTGTTGATGGTCTAGTTGAAGCTTTACCTTTTTGTGCATATGTTTTTGTAATTTATGCTATCGTGCATGTGTCTTTTGAGTCGACTTCCTCAACATGCGCTGGAGCCATCTTGCTTTCGGGAAATGTCATGTTGGTAGGCTGGATGTTTGTCCTACATGCATTAAAGTTTTTGAATCTAAATGAATGGAATCTTTGGAACTTACCTCCCTACCATTTGAAAATTGCAATACTTGAGGGCCGCCTCTTTCTTCCACTAAGTTGAACATGTTCAATGTGTATTCCTCATGTTCGGAGGTTTTGTTTGATTGATAAGGAACAAACATAAATGTTGTTCTGGAAAACAAGACAGATCCTTCCTCATTATGTGGCAACGTATAGGCCCTGCAATAATGTATGGAGGATTGATGATCTACATAGTTGTTGGCAGCTTGTTAACCCCTAGATTTTCACCCTTGAAATTCTTGAAGGTTAAGAGCCAACATGCAACACTTTGGTTGGCATACTGAGATTATCCAGGGTTTTAGCACTTATGTTGAGCAGGAGGTTGTTTCACACACGAGGCAGGTACATGATCAGTACAGGGTTTTGCTTAGTTCAAGAGTCACAGTCTACTTGGTTTCCTTGCATTTGTGAGAGAGAGATGTATACATGTGTTACTACTATTTAGGAGGCACGGTTTGAGTGGGCCTCCTAACAGTTTGGGGCAGTTCAGAGCATACAATATGAGTCCTTGTAGTATTCTAAGCCTGATGACATTTTTCCGAGCGACTTTTAGGAACTTGCTATTTTTAGCAGATTGTGATTCAAGCGCCAAATTCAGATTTCGAGAGCGCAATATTGATCCTTGAGGCATCTAGAGGCCTTTGGACCTTTTTCCGGATGATGTCACGCATATTGCTATTTTTAGCAGGTTGAGCATCAAGGCCCGCATGGCAGTTCTGATGGCATATTCGGATCCCTTGCGGAAAAACGAGATTAATGAGTATAAAGTCAAGGGTATTTAGACGAATTTCTATTTTTGGCAGTATGTATATGAACAATTTTTCTAAAAATAGAATCATGAATCTATTTTTAGAGAACCCTATCTTTAGAAGTTCTATTTTTAGCTGCCTCTATATTTAGCAGGTCCAGTCATCGTCCATGCAGTGCCAAGTGGCAGCATTAGAGGTTGACATATGGCAGTGATGTGGCATCCACCTAGGCTAGGGCGCATATTCCTAAAATTGGAGCATATGATAATTAATTTATGATGGAAGGAGAGGTTGCATGAGTTTCCTAAAATTATCTCCCCCGTGCACTTAGGTGCCCACTCTAAACTTACACTTTGTTTTTCCTCCTCCCATGCATGCTATGTGCCTCACTTTACCCTCTTCTCATTCATTTAGCTTGCCATTCACTCACTCATGCACATTCAAAACTCAAACTTGCTCTGAATCATTTCACTTGGACACTATTTTTGTCCTTTTCATGCGTCTCTCCTCTTTGAGATATGCACCCCCTCTAGCTATATATTGGAGGCTTGCCTTGGCTTATTTCGTCGGTTCTTAGCAGGAGCAGCATAAGGTCTCTCTCTCTTCTCTAGTGGCTTGTCACTGAGCAAGTCATTGTACCGGTTGTGAGGTTGCCCACTGTGGCGCAACCAACCCTCTTGTAAAGATGGATCAGTAAAGAAGCTTGTGTTTATTGTTTGAACCTCTCTTTTTGACGATATTGTGGTGAATTTCCAAATCTGATATGTCATTTCTGAACTATTTATTGTGATAGTATCAATCCTTTAAGTAGTTTTCTTTGCTTTTTCCATCCTATTATCAGTGTGCTAACTCTGCAGGTTCCCTCCAAGTGTGCTGGATCAACTTTTTCCACCGTTTTGGACTTCTTTTACATGTTGTCCAAGGCAAAACAACTTGCTGATTTTTGAGTTTTTAAACCTTAAATCAGCCACAAGGACGCTTCGTTCTGCCCAGGGACTCCCCCCAGAGGCTAGCAAGACCTAGCTCGAACAGAGAGGGGTTTAGCCTGTGACATCTGGGGCTATTTCTCCTTGAATTAGCCAAGTTTTTACCGCTGTCATAACAGGTTTATCGGGTCAGATTGGAGGGTAGAAATTTGTGCTAACACAACCATAGGTATCAGAGGCTTTTGTTCATCTAGGTTCTTTGCATGTTGAAAAGGCTTCTTGTGTTGGAACTCTCTTTGGCTCGCATGCATGTTCTGTTGAGTTTGCATGTTCTTTTCAATTTTCTCTACCTTGTTGCTCAAGTCATGCAATAGGCCAACGATCTTAGAGGGAAACTCTTCCCTGTTTGCTTCTACTTCGTCTTTAGATTCATGGAGTCCTTTGATAGGTGGATCTTGAACTTTTCTTGCTTGTGGATTAAAGAGTTTCGAAAGTGGTAACTGGACCTCTTGAGCTGCCAAAAATGTTTTTCACGATCTTGACTTCATTAGCGAAAGCAGTGTGTAAATCTTGGGGTTCCTTTTCCCTAAGAAGAAAAGCAAAAGATCCATCAAATGATTTAAAATAATATAATAATGCAATTGCAACATTAGGTTTGACATTGTTAGGAATTGTATAATAAATCTTTGAAATCCAAGTGTTTGTTGATTTTTCGATATGAGATTATATATGATAGATATATTATTACAATGATGAGTGTTCCGTATATAGAGAACATATGGAGACTATCCATGAAGGGATGCATCCCTTGGATAATAAATAACTATTTATTATTATTATTATTATTATTACTACTTATTATATATATATTATTTAATAATCAATAATTATATTATTGATGATTAATCTAGGAGAATGTATTCCTGATGTTGTCCAAACATCAACACTCCCTCTCAATGAGGGAGACATTCTGCATCATGCCAAGCTTGTCTCTGAAGTATACAAACTTCGCCCTAGACTCATGACACATGTCTATCAATCTTTGGAGATGTCTCTCTCCTACCTGAATCGAGGAGAAACTCCCCTTGCGACTCTCCCTTTGAGCCAATTGTCTCTCTCTGAGATCAGGCTCACTGTGGGTCCACATGTGATAGCATCTATCATCTCGAGTCTTTATCATTCCTAGTCAAATCAACATGACTAAGGAGAAAGACTACAATTGGGCCATTCACCACAGGTACACCCTTGTGAAGCAGTGTCAGTTTGAGGCTATCTGACACATGGAAAGAACCTCAAGCACCTCGAGTCCATATCACTCCTCGTCATGATCAAGGAAGGACTATGCTTGGGCCCATTTACCAGAAGTACACCTTTGTGATAAATGCATCCTATCTCCCTTAGTCTGCATCCCAATATAGGAGAAGGTTCGACCGATGCTTACTTGGGACATTGTAGCAAATGGTCTGTCACACATGGCACTCCCATGTGGACTTCTAGAGGCTACTCCCTCTAGAAACACTAGGGTCAACTCCCCATAGTGTGAGACGTCATGGTCAACTCCCTTGACATGTCCTTATGTGTTGCTACAAGGGACGTATCCTCATGTGCTCTCCACAAGGGACATTGGGCTATAAGCCTAAACCCACTTATCCCTCTCGGATAAGTGTCCTCACAGATCAACTCAACTCAGTCTGAGAGGAGTACAATATGGAACTTCTAGAGGCTACTCCCTCTAAGAATCACAAGGGTCAACTCCCCATAGTGTGTGATGTCAAAGTCAACTCCCTTGACGTGTCCTCATGTGCTCTCCACAAGGGACGTTGGGCTATATGCCCAAACCCACTTATCCCTCTTGGATAAGTGTCCTCATAGATCAACTGAACTCAGTCATAGAGGAGTACGATCTGGACTTCTAGAGGCTACTCCCTCTAGAAACACTAGGGTCAACTCCCCATAGTGAGTGACGTGAAGGTCAACTCTCTTGATGTGTCCTCATGTGTTGTCCACAAGGGACGTTGGGATATAAGTCCAAACCCACTTATCCCTCTCGGATAAGTGTCCTCACAAATCAACTCAACTTAGTAATAGAGGAGTACGATCTGGAGAATGTCTCAGGAAGTTGCAAACATCAACACTCCCTCTCAGCGAGGGAGGCATTCTCTACCATGCCAAGTCTGTCAGAGAAGTACTTGAACTTTGTCCTGGTAAGGGGTTTGGTAAGAACATCAACAACCTACTCATCTGTAGGAAGGTACTACACCAGTACTGCCTTCCTTTGCACCATGTCTTGGATGTAATGGTACATGATATCAATGTGTTTCGATTTGTCATGAAACACTGGATTCTTTGAGAGCTTCACACAACTCTGGTTGTCACAGTGAATAATGGTGGAATCCAACACATGTCCAAATAAATATGCAAGGAGCTTGCGAAGCCACACTGCTTCGTGGAGTGCCACACTCAATGCAATGTACTTTGCTTCTGCGGTGGTCAAAACCACATAAATTTGTTTCTTGCTACACTAGGAAACCATGGCAGATCTCGAAGTGAAGAAACACCCGGAGGTGCTCTTCCTATCCGCTGCACTCCCTGCCCAATCAGAGTCAGTATATCCCTACAATCTCATGTCAATACTGGAAGTGTATCTCAAACCATGTTCAACTGTGCCTCACAGGTATCTCAACACATGCTTCGCAATAATCTAGTGTGTTTGTCTTGGTTGACTCATAAACTGGTTAAGTGCACTCACTGCATAGCAAATATTTGGTCTGGTGTTAACTAGATACATCAATGATACAATCAGTTGTCTATACAAGGTCGGATTAATCTCGTCGGAATTGGAAGAAGACATACTTAGTTTCTTCAGATTCGTCACCATTGGTGTAGCCATGGGCTTACAGTTCAACATCCCAAACTTCTTCAATATCTTAACTGTGTACTTCCCCCGACTCAGGAATATCTCATCAATTCTCTGCCACACCTCTTGTCCCAAGAAGTAGTGCATGATACCAAGGTCCTTCATCTCAAACTTAGAGGCCAATGCATACTTACATTCAAAAATAAGGCTCTCTGTATCGGTGAGGAATAAATCATCAACGTAGAGGACCAATATCAAAGACTCACCATTAACAGTCTTATAGTACAGGTTGGGATCAACAACACTTTTGCTGAAGCCCAAACTCTTCAGGTGTCCATCAATCCTTGCATAACAAGCTCGAGGTGCCTTCTTGACTCCATACAGGGCCTTCTTCAACCTGCACACATGAGACTCCTCATGTATCATGAAACCATCTCGTTGCTCGATGTATACTTCTTCCTCAATCTCTCCATTGTGAAAGGCTGTCTTGACATCCATCTGATGTAGTCTCCAACCCATGGATGCTGCAAGGGAAATAATTGTTCGGATAGAAGTGTATCGAGCAACAAGAGCAAATGTGTCCTCATAATCTATTCCCTCCACCTGAGAGAATCCTTTAGCAACAAATCTTTCTTTGTGCTTCTCGATGCTCCTGTCAGCTGTGTGTTTGATCTTATAGATCCACTTGGAAGTCACTATAGACTTCCCTTCAGCTCTCGAAACCATATCCCACACATCATTCTTCATGATGGACTGATACTCCTCCATCATGGCATATCTCCATACTGGCTGACTAGATTTGTCCTCATAAGAAGAAGGCTTACAATCAATGATGTAGCTCATAGCTGCGGCATATCGTGAATATGGCTGAAGTCTCTTTCTCTCTCGGAAGGTACCACCTTCTGCCTCTTGCAGAGTCTGACGAGCCCATGCAGGTCTCTTCCAACCTACTGCAATATTTATGGGAACATCAACTGGAGCTACAGGATCAATGGGATCAATTGGATCAAGAGGCTCAATTGTCTCCCTCTGAACTCCTGGAGGGTGAGGGGGAGAAGGCACCATCTCTTACTGTCTCTCACTATAAATCTCCGTGTGAGATCCCCTGGATCTCCTAAAGGATACCTCCTCCTCAAAGGTAACATCTCTTCTCACCTCCATCTGTCTCTGACCAGGGATGTAGATCCGGTATGCCTTCGAAGACTCACTGTACCCGACAAATGTACCCTTTATTCCTGAAGGGTCTAGCTTGGTCCTTTTCTCCTTGGGTACATGAATGTATACTGGACACCTAAATATCTTGAAGTGTTCAACCTTAGGCTTCACTCATAAACTGTGTCCATACTAGACATCTCGTGGTTCCCTCGTGGAACACATGTCTAAGACATATCAAGGTTCCCTCATGGAACCAATGTCTTCTCTAGGACACATCGAGGTTCCTTCATGGAGCCAATGTCCCGCAAGACATGTCGAGGTTTCCTCGTGAAATCAATGTCTCGGTTCCTTCATCTGATCGTCTAAGGCACGTCAGTATGAAGTCCACATTCCCCCCTACTAGTCCACACAGGACCCTCTGGGGAGAGTGTCTCACATTGTTGCCTCAAACATCAACAATGATGACACCTACAGAAACAATAGGATCATGAAGGTAATGGTTGCATTTAAGCATTTTGGCAAAAGTCTCAATGTAAGAATGCAAAGGTGTCGATTCAGACACTTCCATATAGTGAACAATGACTACAGTTTGTGGGAAGATTATGCAATCGGTGGGAGTGCAAACCCTACCATCTTTAGTCAAGGCAACAAATTCCGTGCTTTTGCAAATCCATTCAAAAAAGAGGTTACAAGGTGAGAGATCATCGCTGGGAAGGACAATGAATGGAAGAGCTGGAACTAGATATATGAAGATGATATATATTCTCAACAGGTACATGATTTTATTGTTTTCTCTGGTACCATGTTGATTTTTATATATGAGATAGTATATGATAGATATATTATTACAATGATGAGTGTTCCATATATAGAGAACATATGGAGACTATTCATGGAGGGATGTGTCCCTTGGATAATAAATAACTATTTATTATTATTAGTATTATTATTACTTATTATATATATTATTTAATAATCAATAATTATATTATTAATTATTAATCTAGGAGAATGTCTTCTCGATGTTGTCCAAACATCAATAGTGTTAAATTCATAAACAGTTTCATTTTCTTCTTTTTAGATAGAAGAGAAGCATCTAATAGGAAAGAATTATCTTGTTTATCCACCCATCTCTCAATGAACTTACTCCTCTCTGTTTGGGTTGGCATTTGCCAACCTCAGGGGGCTGTCCCTAATACTTCCTGCGCTGCCTTTAACCGGTAAATATGCAATAAAAAAGACAAAAACAACACAAAAGGGATCTTTGGTCCGTGTTTAAACAACCCAAAGAGGTTACAATAATTGATTTGGTGGTGGAATTCCCTTCAACATTAACCTTAAGTAGTGAAATAAAAGAGAGAAGAAAGACGCTTTAAGAGGTGGATTTGTCAGCAAAGAAAACGCCTAAGAACTCCTAAAAAAACATTGCACAAGATCATCATAATACCATCAAACTTCGAGAGCCAAATAAGAGCACAACTAAGCTTTATTCCGCATAAACTAAAACGCTGATTGCGCCAAAGAGACAGATACAAAACTGGTGCAATGATGTTTCCCACAAAGAATATAGGAGCTAGAAGAGAGAAAGAAAAGAAACGTGAGAGAGTACGTTGTTGCTAAAGAAAACCCGACCATAACCCTGAAGTGATCTCCTTTTATTGACCATTCTCCTCTAATGCGCATCAGCGTGAAAGATGTCTGTCCTAACTCATGCACATTAATGAGTGAGAGTGGATTTTCCTCATGCATGTTAGTGTTTGAATGCTCGAGTCCAAGTGGCGCTACCTTGAGTGAAGTCTAGAGTGAAATATCCATGTGCCTAGTATAAGTTGAGTGGTGTCCATGCGCTCTAAGTTAAATCAAGCCAACTCATTCGCATGCATCCAGTTAACTCGTGCATGCGAACCTAGAAATCCTCACGATGTGCCAACTATCTCCTAAATCCATGCATGCACCACCTAAGTGAAGTGGAGATGCCATGCACCCTAGTTGACTCAACCTGCGTACCTCGTAAACTCCACCACTCATGCGTGTGCCTCAATAATGCTAGTCAACTCACATTTGCTTTGATGACTCAAACATGTGTCTAGTTCAACGCTGTATATCTCATCTCGGGAAAAGTATCGGCGAGGGTCTAGAATGTAACTTCTTGGTGACATCGACGGAAAATATCGGAATATCTTGGAAAATGTCGCAAGACAGGGGTCTAACTCGAGATATCTCGGAATATTTCGAATATATCAGACATGTGTTTAACTTGGAATTTATCGGAATATCGGCGATATATCGGAGAGATATACAACACTGGTCTAGTTAACTCAAGCGCCTACCACATCACCTTAGTCTCATGCATGCGCCCAAGTCCTGCCACTTGTCACTCCCATAAGCTGCCACGTGTCACACCCTAGGCCTGCTATAAATAGACATGCCAAAAATAGCAGATCCCCCCAAAATAGGAAAAGGTTGAAAATGTCCGGAACTGCTAGGGGAAACCTGCGAAATATAGCACGCCTAAAAATAGGCACTACTAAAAATAGAAAGTCTTTGTATGTCCATGAAACCATACTCATTAGACTCTATTTTCAGTGGGGAGTCCGAATATGTGATCAGAATCGACATGCAACTTGTGCTAAAAATAAAAATGTCTCACATGTCGTCTGAAAGGGGCTCATCAGACTCAGAATCTCGCAAGGATCCCAAATATATCATCATCTTTGGCATGCATGCCTCGGAACCTTGTCTCCTAAAATGTAGGAGTACTGCTAAAAATAGCAACTCTCCCCAAATCTGATGAAAACCTGTGAAATATCAGTCTCTGAATCAGGAACATATCATTGAATCAATCCTATACCTGAACTCAATGGGAACCAACCCTGGCTCAAGCACAACTGTCTCTAGAATCAAACTCTGAACAACAGCCTGATGGAGTAGGCTGGCTCTTAACCCTCAAATTTGGAAAGGAGCAAATCTGGGGCTTAACAATAGGTCATCATAGAGGAGAGATGAAAAAGTTTTAATCTTTGAGCTATCTGTTGTGAAGCTCTTATCATCAATTTGACTCATGTTGATTCAATTGTTCATCCTCCTTTGAACCACCACGTTATGGAACAATTTTCTGTTTGCATCTGATTTGGTCAAATACCGTCATCCTTGATTTGAGCCTCCTCCACTCTTCCTATT
>ML805145.1:361537-374303 GCA_009831015.1 Picea engelmannii | reverse complement strand
AGGAACAATTTGACCACTGGAAGGAATATCCTTACAAGTAGTCATGGACTGTCATATTTGCATGGGCCTTGATATATAAACCCTATTAGATGAGACAAATTATGAGACATAGAGAATACGAATGAAGACATTTATGGGGGCAATGGGATATGATGTTTGAAAATCATTTGTTACTAGTTACACCCCTCCAAAAAGACCACCAAAGTCTATATCCAAGAAATAACTAAAGATAAACAACAAACTGGCAATGGAAGCCATTTTGGAAGGATTACACGAGTCTGTGAAAAGAAAAATTGGGAAGTATACTTCAGCCAAAGAGATTTTTGACAAGATTTAAAAATACTACATTGTTAATAAAGAACCAGCCTCAAATAAGTGAAATGAAGATCAATCCAAATCAAATCTTGAGGAAGCACCCTGTAAGTACTCTTACGACAGAACTCATTTTTTTTTTGACAAATATGATTATGCAAATGAATCTGGTTGTCTATCTAATATGAGTGAAAGTGATAGTTTGAGGATGAATAATTTGTATTTGACTTGGAATAAAAACTTATTACTTCCCTAGATGAGTTAAGAAAGGAAAGAAAAAGAAGATGAACACCTTAAGAGAGACATGTTAGCATATGAAGAAATTCTCTATCAAAAGGAAGATGTTGATACACTAAAGATGTAGTTAGAAGGAGCTATGGAAATTGAGAAAATCCTCATGAGACAACTAAAAGAAAAGGATGTTGATGTTAATTAATTAAAATAAGAAAAGACAAGAAATGCTACCTCCAATGCTAAAGAAGAAGTTGGAAGAACTCTCAGAACTCGAAAAGGAGAACCAGTTGCTAAAAGGTAAACTGCAAAAATGTCAACAAGATGATCATATTTCAAGGAGACATGTGGCAGATGGAAGAAGATGAAAGAGAAATTGATGATCAAAAGACACTAATAAAGAAAAAGGAATATGAGATTGATAGGCTAAATACTGAAGTTGATGATCTAAAAGAAGAAATGGAAAAGACACTCACACAACAAAAGACAACATATAGATTCATGAAAAGAACTGAATTTTTGGATGATATATTAAGCCACCAAAGGTCTCCATATGACAAATCTAGTATGGGTTATATCAATGAAATTGTTTCAACTTCCTCACAATAGATATATGAAGAAAGGAATCATATTCATACTAGAGAAAATAAAATAACAAGTCATAGTGTTTCCCAAAGTTTAAATTCATCAGTGTCAGACAAAGTAAAAAATGATATATCATCAAGCAAGAACTATGTAGTCATGTATGAAACTCCTTTTTATGGCTATTGTTTTTCATGAAATACTTTTGGTCATAAAGACATGTATTTTAAAGATTATGCAAAAAGGGAAAATAGAGGAACCAAGAATTCCTTAAAGTGATGAAAGTGCAACAAAGTTGGACACATTTCCATATTCTGTCATATAACAAGATGTTACAAATGCAACAACTTTGGTCACAAAGCTTAGGACTATAAGATCCTAATGAAGTTTCCTAAGAAATAAAAGTGCACAAAATCATGGAGGAGGAAGTCATAAGATCATAAAATGGAAGAATGTGAATCAACAACATGATATGCTGACAGTGGATGTATAAGTCAGAAGATAGGGAATCAGACCAAGTATCTTCTCTTGAATAAAGAAAACAAATATAGTGTGATGAATGAAAGGAAGGGTTCTCTTACAATTGATGATAAAACATAAAATTTTCTATATGATAATGATTTGAAAGATAATCCTCTCTATCCCAATAATTTATTATCAAATCTATAAAAATGAGGAAGACATAAAAAATGATATGGAAATAGAAGGTATGATGAAAGAGACTGAAGTTATGACTATAGGATTGTTACCTTCAACAAAATGGTCATTTCCAACAATTGATGATAGTGTTTTAAATATTTATGAAGTCATGAACAACATTCCAAACCATCCCTAAGGGTACCAACATCCATGTGATTTTTGAGAAAAAATCAAATTACTTTGGGAATATATTTTGATGTTTGAATATGGACAAATCTGAATGAACATTTAGAGAAGACAATAAAATATTTGGTACTGATCTGGAAAATAAATACAAGACTATTTAGTGCCATAATGTTTTAGCAACACAAACAAAAGTTCTCAGCAGTAGTGTTTTCAGAAATTAGGATACATTAACCATCATCCAAAAGAGTAGTGGTTTGTATGAAAATATTGAAGGGAGCCTTTGTGGCCAATATCCTAGCTCTATTCATGAATGGGAGACATGTCCTTATTGATAAATTTATTGCACAAGCTTCATCAAGGGCAGGGAGCCTCCTGACAGAAGATAGTGGTCATAACAAATAAGAAGAATAGTTAAATCATCTAGAAAAGAGATGATATGTGAAGGAACATTGGTAAAATACCTACATCTCTTATATTTTTTACCATGTATAATAGTCACTTGAATATCACAGGACAAAGTGTTTTTGATAGGGGAAGTTATAGCTTCCAAAAAGGGAAGAAATTGTTCAGTAGAAAGATTGTTTGGTTACAAGAGGAATCATCCCTCTAGTAGGAAGCAAATCCTGACAAATCTATGAAGCAGAAGCGCAATTATAGGGGGAGATGAAACATACATATCCTTTCATAATTATTTCCAAAGAGGGAGAAATATATCTCAAAAATAATATGGCAGGTTTGCTGAGACATTTGATAAATACCAAGAACACCAGCATGACAAGAGTGAGTTGCAACAAAAGTAAAGTTTGATTCTGAGATCTATGCAACATCCTTTGAAGATATTTGAGGAAGGTCCATTTTAGGGGGAGAAAATACAGTCCAAGGAGGAGTCAGTACAAACAAAGTGTATTCCTTTGTCATCGATGTCAAAGGGGGAGAGAAACAACATGTGTGTGTTTCCATCAATGAAAAAGGGGGAGAATGTTGAGACAAGTGTTTTTGTTGATGTCTAAGTACACAATCATAGTGCGTAGTTGTGAAAGTGTGTATTTATAAAGGTAAGACACCAGATGTTGAGACCAATGTTTTCATTGATGTGTAAGTGCACAGACACCATGAATACATCAAAGCATGAAAATGTGAGAAAACTATATTTTCATTGATATCAACGGGAAACGATAGAGTCCCTGGATGAGACAGAGTACAGAAAAGAGAAGAGGAGATAGAGTTTTAAATGTAATGTACATGACCTACAGAAAATATGGCACACAAGTAGTAGAAGTGTGATGGAATGGATTGCACGGAATGAATTGCATAATTTTTTATTGTACGGTTTTTTATTGCACATACAATATGGTGCAAAAGCAGTAGAAGTGTGACAGAATGAATTTCACAATTTTGAATTCACATGGTTTTGTCTTTGCACAGTTTTCAGTGCGATAGTGTGACAATGTGACAGTGTGAAAGTGCATCGGTGTGACAGTGGATAATGCAATGGTGTAACAGTGTGACCGTGTGAATATGGATAGTGTGAGAGTGGAAAGTGAAATAGTGTGAAAGTGGACAGTGTGACGGTGTGACTGTGCGACAATATAAAAGTGCGACAGTGTGACAGTGTGACAATTCAACTATGAAACAGTGCGACAGTGAGTAGTATGGAGCTAAGTAGCATGTAATTGAGCAGTATGTACTGAGTAGTATGGAAATAAATAGTATGGAACTGAGAAATATGGAATGAGCAGTATGGAACTGAGAAGTATGGAATTGACAGTGTGACAGTGCGACTATGCAACAATAAGACAGTTAACAGTATGGAACTGAGCAGTATGGAACTTAGCAGTATGGAACTGAGTAGTATGGAACTAATAAATATGGACTAAGCAATATGGAACTCAACAATATGGAATTGAGCAGGATGGAACTGAGCAGTATAGATTGAGAAGTATGGAACTAAGCAGTATGGAACTCAGTAGTATAGACTGAGTAGCATGAACTACATGGTATGTTCTATGCAGTATGGACTCTGTGGAATAGACTATGACATAAATTTTTCTGTTTTATTTGGTCCACTTGATTTAGTCAAAGAATGTCCAATAATAGAATTTTGTCCACAACGTATGTGTCATATGCCCAAATGCTTTATTTAGATGAAGTTGTAATTGACAGGATCTTGATTTGGTCACTGGTTGTCCACAATATAACCTTCATACCTTATTTAGACACAATTGTAACTAACATAGTTTTGATGTGGTTAAAAGTTGTTCAAAATGTAAAATTTTTGCGTCCACATACATCAAGGTGAACTCAGGAAAAAATTATATAAGTATGGATGTGCACTATTTCAAGTTAGGCAATGGATATGAGCGTGATGGCGTTGATGTTTTGAGGGGATTTGAATGGGTTTTTTTTTTTGTATGTCTGTCTATCTAAGCAGATGACATGGATCTACAGGTATTCATGTGTGAGAAAGGAAGAACAAAGTTGTCTCCAGACATGTTGTAAGTAATTGAAATGATTTTGTGGTTATATAAAGTGTGATACCAAGGTGAGAATTATGAATAACAATGGTGAAGTGTATTTCTGGTATTCTGGTAATTAATTTATCTTCAGGGAGGTAGGGTGGTGCTTGGGAAAGGACTGTCAATCATTGGAAAATTGATGCCTATTATTTACAGTTTGGAGCATGTTTTGATTAGGGTGGCAGGGTGGTGCTAGGGTGAGTTGGATCTTACATAGGATAGGTGTCCTCACTGCATGTTGGTGCATTTAATATAGGAAGTGGGTATTTCCTTCCAATTGCAGCTGGTAAATCTAGGGGGTTGTATCCTCCTTCTAGTGGGTGTTGGTAAATTGAATGATTGTAATCTTAATGAATATAAGAAAATCATTCAGTTTTTTTCTCCCATTTGGGTTTCCACGTAAAAATCATTGTGTTCTCTATATAATTTTTTGCGATGATGAATGGAATTGTTAACGTTTCATGTTTACATGGTGTGCTTGAATTTAAAAAGAGGTAAAAAGTATCCAGTATTGATTCACCGCCCCTCTCAGTACTGTTGAAGGTTCCAACATTGAATATTAGTCAGGTCATGGAAATAGTCCCAGGTATATGGAACCGTCAAGGTAATTAACTATGACACAAATATCTCTACCCCATGAATTCATTTTGGTATATTTAACTCCTATAGATTTGATGTTTGGTTCATTAGACTATGGGTATTATGGAGGAAACATTGATGACCAATATAACCATGATCAAGGCTTCATTGGTAAGTATTTAACGGGTGATCTCAAGAACAACATCTCTTCCATCGATCCTAGGTATTCATATCAATAAGGATTGGGACTAAGAAGACTAGGGAACCCATGAAAACAAAGGAAATGTATCAACCACAATATAGATACCATAAATATACTTATTGGAGATAATATTAATCTCAATGAGATAATGGAATTAGAGGATTGTGTGTTAATCGGTCAATTACCAAGAAAAAGAATGGGACAAAATTCCCTAAAATCTTGGTCGACAAAAAACTTTGGTTCATTTCTTGGTTACACTCCAGATAGTATGGTACTTATGAAGGGATAGTTGTTCTAGATGTTCAAGACCGCAGAATATACGAATAGGGTCCTACATAATAGGTGGAAATGGAGTTCACAAGTATTATACCTTAATAAATGGCACCTAGACTTCTATTCCTATTCATCCCAACTCAAATCCACTCTAGTTTGGGTAAGGATGTCAAGGCTCCCTCAGATCCTCTTGTTAGAGGAGGTATTTAAATAAATTGAGATTTTATTATGCCTTTTGTATAAATAAGATAACTCATTTCACAAGTCTAGATATATGGGGATAGTCAGAATACTAGTGGGACTCGAATTGTCCAAGGCCATGTTAATTGACTCTATAATAATTCGAAAATTATTTCAATTTTATACCAAACGATTGACTATGAATGGATCCATTTAAAAAAAAATTATTCCATGAATATGGATATCTAGTTAAGGAATGCTCTCTCAAGTTCAAAATAAAATTTTGGGCTGGAAAATATACCTAAGATGCAAAATACCTAGCCTAGTCTCCTTTAAAGAAGAGCCCCATTAAAGAAATTTGAAAACCTTCTATGGAAGGAAATTTGGCATCAAATACATAAGAAAAGGAGATATAAGATCCCTCCTAGGAAATCTTCAACTTCAATACCTCTCAACAATTTTAAGTAAGAAATTTTCAAATCCTCTCCCTCATTTAAAAAATTCCTTAGGCTAGTTGCTTTTCAAATCCTGGGAGGTAGGTATAGAGAAAAACTTGGATCAACCAATTGACTTATTAAATATCCTTTATAGAATATCCATCGCCTGACACTCTCTTCTCATCACTTTGGATGGATTGGGAGACGCATCCTTCAATGAACCAAAGCCTCCATATTTCCCTATTCTCCCCCTTGAGAAGCCAGTGGATACATAGCCCCTTAGTGACTAACACTCTTTTGAGGTTGCAAAATATAGTCTCAAACAAAGAAATAGGGGACATGACATCTATAGAGGAGAAATAGAGGAAGGATTGGGACACCTAGAAGAGAATAGTACCAAATATGGATAGAGAGGAATGAAATCCTTCATCTCTATAGCTAAAAAATAATCCAATTTAGAATATAGAAGTGGAAAGAAACAATATTTATTCAAGTCCCTTAGAGAAACCTTCCCTAAGTATGGTTCCAAATCATATTATTAACCTTGAAATTCAAAGGCTAGCCAATTCATTTAATAAATTGGCCATAAAAAGTTTAATAGAGACTCATAATCCCTTTCTCATTTTCTATCAAGAAATAATGACATATGGGGAAAAGGTGGTTCAATAATTCTCCAAGCTATTAAAGGTTTTGTACTTCATCCTTATCAATGCTTTAGGATTGTTTGATGTTATAGTAATGGAATGGAAAATAGTGGTTTTCTCTATTTGTTATTCTTGGTATTTTTCATTAGGGATGGTAACTTCTCTACTTTCTCTATAACTGAGGAAAGAATTCACTTTTCTAAATATTTATGGTCTATACTCTGAAAGAATGAAATATTAGTGCTAGCGTCAGAAGTCACCCCTGGATTTCTTGCAGGCGCAGAGCCCAACGCCCATCAGTTTTATGTCACGATTTGTTTAATGGGGTGATCGAATGGATAAAGACTCGAGAAGATAAAACCTTAACTCAGGAAACCGGGCCTAGTATGTATACAGCAAGGGAGGTCTTGATCCAACTTCTGTCAGTGAATGGATTAAAGGGTGGTAGATAGAAGACTTGTGAGAAGGACGAGCCATACCACCTCGGGCGACAAGCCTTCGGAATCTTGAGGATGAAAAACTCAGAAGCCAAGATCCTCTTAGTCCAGAGCTTCAAGGAGCTGCAGAGTGACTCAACTGGATCCTCCAATTCTAAGTTGTTCAGTGCTACAAAAATAACAAGAACCGATTAGAAACAATGTAACTGTTACAGTGATCCAACCTACATCATCCTATAACAGCTACAACTTGATTGGATCCTCCAATTCCGAGTTGTTCTAACACACTATACAAGAGATGGAAAAGAGGCTGACATCCATAAAGTAAGAAGTCTCAAATTCCTTCTACATTAACTAGAGTGACCAACGCTTCATCAAAACTTTACAATCGAGAGCCTTTCTCAACCATCGATACCTTAAAAAATACAAAGACTGAGCCTATATACTCAGAAAAATTTGCTTAGCAGCGGCATCTCAGGGATTTCAATGTATGACGTCTCCTCAATCAAATCCAGCCTGCACTTCTCCTGTCATACGCCACCTTAATTCTGCATGGCTCGTGCCAGGGGGTAGCTGAGCCCTTAAATGTTGAATTAGCGTGTGCAGGCTTCCCTGGCGATTCGAGGACTCGGCGTGGCTTCCATGGAAAGAACCAGTAAAGAGGACCGTCTCGGGTAGACCTTCCAGCCAGGACATTCATTCCTTGTAATTAATGAGTGAAGCGAGGATTCAACCACCTTATCTCTTATCTCATTTATCCCAAGCAGGCATCGGGATTTAGATCACATCGAACCAACATCTGGAGACATAGTGCCCCCCTTCTAAAACTCATCTTAGAGCTTTTGGCCTTTTTGGTATAGCCCCTTCTACTCCCTCGAGTGACCACAGGCTGGGACCTCTCGCCTATTTTTCAGAGTGCTTTCGGCGTTTCGGGGTTCGATGTTTCGAGAGGTGAAATGAAAAAGAGCACTTACCCCTCGAACTCATGAATGCCGACGTGACACTGATGTGCACCATGTGTCCTTGTGATCTGATGGTTCTGAATCCTCCCGACGATGTTGTGGGCCCCAAGTCCTGAATGCTCTTGGTGCCAAAGGTGCTTTCGATGTTTCGTCGATCGACGACTTCAACTGCAATGAACGGACACCTCCTTGACTCCTGAAACCCTGATCCCTGATATGTCGACTGGCATCCAACTGTCCCAATGGGATCAGAAGACCCAGATTTGTCCTGAAATATGGGAGTTGTCCCCTGTGCTAAATTTCAGACAACCCGGTAGCCCCGAAAACCCAATGACCGTCGATAAAATCTGTATGTGGATCTCGGTCGTCGATAGCAAGACTTCGCCTACTCACTTGACACGTCACTGAAAAAATGATTCTCCCGTGCTACGCTTGGGCGCTTCCTGTGCAATGTGCAGACCTGGATGCTCTCGAGCCCTAGACAAGAATAATCGCTAACAATTAGGAAAAAAAATTGAATAGTCCCTGGCTCCACAAAGGGATGGTGGTGATTGGAGGAGACCTGAATTTCTCCCTTGGTGCACTATAAATCTAGGGGCAAGCATTCCATGTGGACAATACATATAACTTATTAACAATAAATTTGAAAAGTATAGGGCTCCTAGACATAGAGCCTACCAAACTTATGTTGAACTAGACTAATAGGAGGACTAGTGAGGCAACAAAAGTAAATATATTGGATAATTTTCTTGTTTTGCAAGATTTTATTGAAGAGTTTCTCATAATCTATCAATGGGTATCCATTGGAAGAGACTCATATCACAATACAATGATCATAGAGGTGTCTCCTACCCAAGGTAAGCCACCAAATCCATTTATGTTAAACCCTAAGTGGATTAAATAAGAGGATTTTATCCAAAAGATTAAGGACTTATGGACACCCTTCGACGATTTTCTCAAAAAATCAGTTCCTATCCAATTCCTTCAAAATATGAAAAGGGTAAACTATATTTTAATTCAATTGTCTAGGGAGAAAAAGGAAAAATATGATGGAACCTTAAGGGAGATAGAAGAGGTTCTAGAATCTAGTATTTCCAAGGAGGGTTATGGGGTTTTGATATAAACTAAAAAATCTAAGCTAATTCAAATTGAAAACAAAGGAAGAAAAATTCCACTAGACACAAAGAAAGAGTAGCATTTAAAAAGAATGGAAATATTTCTTCAAGCAAGAGATGACAACACAAAATTCTTTCATATATTTTCTAATTGCAGGAAAAACATTAACTCTATTTGGAAGATTGAAAAGAGGATGGTTTTGTGGGATACAAAATTCCCTAATATTGTTGTTGAAGGAGTAAATTACTTTAAAAATTTATTCAAATATGACTCCCAAGATACCATTGATGATGTCATCCACTTATCTAGCTTCTTCTCTATATTTTTTGAACTAGAGAATAATCAAGTTCTCATGGTGTAGGTAGGGAAAGAATATCTTCTCAAAATTGATTCATAGCTTCCAAAAGAACAAAATTCCTAGGATAGATGGCCTCTATATTGAATTATTTCTTAGTTTCTATCATTTTATTGAAGTGGATCTCAGAAAAGTAGTGGAGGCATTAATATCCTTGGGGAGAACTCTAGAAAATTTTAGTTCCACCTTTATATCTCTCATTTCAAATGATGATAACCCATATTTCTATGAAAATTGTCAACCTACCTCACTATTCAACAACATACACAAGATAATTTCAAATATCATCTCAAGAAGAGTAAAATAAATTATCTCTCAATAGATCTCCCATGAAAACAAATATCATCTCAAGAAGAGTAAAATAAATTATCTCTCAATAGATCTCCCATGAATAGTTTGGTTTCTTGGAAGGTAAGAAATACATCAGGATGTAGGGATTTCCTAGGAATGCCTCCTCTTAATAAATTATAAGACTTTATGGGTGATTATTTTCAAGGTAGACCTCTCCAAAGAATTTGATAGGGTAAATTGGATCTTTTTATGTCTAATCCTCATCCATATTGGATTTAGTCATCAATTTCTAATGTGGGTAATGGGTTACAATCTTGGATTTAGTCATCAATTTCTAATGTGGGTAATGGGTTACATTTGCTTGGTCTCCTTCAATGTACTTATCAATAGAGAAAGCTCACCCTTTTTCAAACCTTAAAGAGGAATAATGTCAGGATGTCCATTATACATGTTCCTTTTTATTCTAGTAGAAAAAGGGATTAGTATATCTCTGAAGGAAACCTCGACAAGTGGCTCCTTCAAAGGTATTTTAGTACACAACTCTTGCCATGTTTCTGATTTACTCTTTATTGATGATATTCTTATTTTCTACGATGAATACAAAATAATGGTATACAAAATAAAAGATATCATGGATATATTATATGAATCCATCATAATGAATATCAACCCAAACAAATCGATGATATCCCATTGGGGCCTCTTGAAGGTATGAAAACTACATATATCATAGATCTTCTCATTTCCTATAATTGAATTTGACATTAGTTTAAAATATTTAGGTTTTGATTTAAAATATAACCTATATATTAAAGTTTATTGGTAGTGGCTTATAGCTAAGATTGAAAATCTGATTAATACATTGTTCAACTAATGGATTTCCTATGGTTGAAGGTCGATCCTAGTTAAATAGGTTCTCAAGGATATCCCAATTTATTGGATGTCCCTCACCTATATCTTGAAAGGTGTTCTATATTGGATTAATCCATTATTATATAGATTCATTTGGTTTGGTTCAAGAGAGAAAAATGGAATGGATTTTGTCTCCCCGAGGAAACTTGTAATTCCAAAATTCCAAGGATGATGGGGGCTAAAAAATGTGTTCACATTCTCAAAATATATTGCTAAAAAAAATTCTAGAGGCGTCTTCAATGATAGGGTCTATGGGTGTAATTTGTAAAGTAAAAATACCTTACCTCAAACTTCATTGAGCAATGAGTAAGGACCCCTATTAAAAATATGTATAATTCTTCGATCATATGGAAAGAAATTACTTTCGTTTTCAACTTGATCAGGAAATGGTTGATTTGGAGAGTATTAAATGGGGACAAGCTTCAAGTGGGACAAGAACCATGGATTGGAAGCAAGGAATCCTATAAATTTATAGTCCTCTTCATACAAGAACTCAGTTTCGAAGGATACAATACTCTAAGTTGACAACAAAAATGGTTCTCCTGTAGGGATATGGATCTTAGGGAGGAATTTTCATATGCTTGGAAGGATTGAATTGATAGCCGTAATAAATTTGGTATCAATCTGAATGATCAGGAAGATGAAATCATCTAGTCCCTAAACCCCTCTAAGGGTTATGGACTAAAGGTTGGATAAAAGGCCCTGGAAACTAAAGGAATTGAGAATCCATCTCTCTAGTGGTGGAAACCCAAATAGAATTTTAAGTTCCCTACTAAATAAAAAATATTCATGTGGCTCCTCCTCAACAACAGGTCCCTCACTTTGAATATTCTGCTAAAAAGAATCTTCGGAGGAACTAGTATATTATGTCTTTTTGAAGTAGAATTAGAAACCAAATCCCATATCATCATCCCATGCCATTAATCTAAAAAAATTATGGAAATAAATTGGAGGATTAATAGGAATTCACAATTCTTGGGAAGGGGAAATCATTGAAGAATCTATGATAATAAGATGTCAAAATAAGGACGCAAAGAGGTACAAATCTCTCCCCCTCACTTATGATTGGTGAATTTGGTTAGCCATAAATGACAAACATTTCAATTTTATGGAATACTTTGCGTATAAAATGCACCACTCAAAGCCTCGACACCCTAAGTACTTATCCACAATTTTCATGTCCTCCTGCTAATAATCGAGTTTCAACCAGTGACATAAACAAACAAAAAATCCCTAGTATTTCTTTGATGAATCCTCTCAAGGTATCCCATCTATAGGTGGGGCTTGAGGAATTATATTCCTCTCCAAAACCCATACCATATCATTCAAAGTTATAATTGAATAAGCCACAAACAATTTTAGTGAACTTATGGATCTTAATATGGTCCTCATACTAGCCCTCAAAAGAGGAGTTTCTCGAATTCAAATTCTCAAAGATTCACTATTATTCATTCAATGGATGAAAGGAGACTTCACCTTGAGATATTTTGTGTTGCATCCTTTATTTTGAGATATCAAGAATATGCAAACAAATTTTACTAATCTCTCCTTTTCTCATGTCTACAGGGAAAAAATACAAAAGAAAACAAGATTTCAAAAGAAGGATTGGAGCTGCAAGAGGAAATCTAGGAAATCATTTAGTCCTCTCAAATACATTCATATTATATTCATGAACACTCATTTTAATTTCTTCACTATATTTAAAATTATGGATCAATGATATGAGAACTTGTAAATATATGAATCTTTTTTAAGAACTATATGTATAGTTTCAATTTTTTCTAAAGATGAATTTTTGGGGAGAGTGACTATTTTCCCTAATTAAATTACTTGAATTTTTTCCTTAAGAAAGTAGAGATATCTAGGGTTTCTAGAAGGTTCCATAAATATATTTTGTATACACACACACAAG
>ML805145.1:312818-328341 GCA_009831015.1 Picea engelmannii | reverse complement strand
GACAGTGGGTTTTCATTATTGACCCCTGATCGGGAGATTCCACCGAGTGTTCGACTTCAGCTCATTTATTCACATTCGTTGGATTGTACTAGTGTACCTTGGGAGTCATTGACATTAATGGTGATTTCCCTCACACTTGTTAACAGTATACAATAATGACTGGTAATCAAGTGGTTTCTACCATGTTCGACTTCAACACATGTATTCACACGGTTAGATTCGTACTTTAGAGTGGTGGAGATGAAGACCCTGGATATTTTCTAACAGATCCAGGTTGCGTTGGAGTATATTCAGTGTATTGTTGCATAGATCCACATTGTATTTCTAGTGGCTATGTTCAAATTTGAGTCTTTAACACATAGATCCACAATTTATTTTTGGTGGCTATGTTCAGATTTGAGTCATATTGACATGGATCCACAGTGTATGTTTGGTGGCCATGACTTGTCTTACTTGACATGGATCTTTTCATGTCGGCATTTATTCTTTGAGTCATTTGTATTCTGAGTATGGGAATGCCTACCTCAGTGATGACATATTATTGTACTGTATTTCTTTGTTTGTTGGCAGGTTTCCGACCGACTGTTCCTTGTTTCCTACACACACTCGACAAAGTATTTCAGTTATCACTCTGCTCTAACTTCATACTTTGAGGGGATCTCTGTTACACATTATTTTCGTCATCCCTATGATCGTTAATGATGTAAACCTATATGTTGCCTTCAGAGGGGTCACAGTGGCCTGAGTTCCTAAAGAGAGAAGGGAGAAGAACTTTTCCTGAGAAAAGAAGTTTCATTTTCCTATGTAAAAACCTTATAGAAAGGGATGTTCGCAGGTTGCTATATAGGTAGGGTGCGAGAATGACCCATTCTCGCAGGTTGCACTATAGCCAGGGTGCGAACAGTTCGCAGGTTGCACTATAGCTAGGGTGTGAGAATGCCAGCACGTGGGAAAAACGAGCATTTTCTTGAATCTTCTAGAAGGAGAAGCTTCTATGGTGAGGTGGCATCCGAATGGTTTGGATCTTACTTGCTTTCATGATTTAGTGGGATCATCCTAACCTCCTCACCTTATCCTCTTCAACTTATAAAAGGAGAGGAGCTCTCATGGAGAAGGGGTTCTTTGGCTTGGAATTATTGGCTTGGTTAGAGTGGCTTTGAGATTTTCTTTGTCAAGATAGATTGTGAGTAGCTATCAGATCTATGGTTTCAAAATCCTTGGAGCGAGAAGTGTGTGGGGAACGAAGGACAGTTGGAAGGGACCTTACGACATCAAGGAAATGGTTGTAATCTCTCTTTCACATTTAATATGATACAGTAATATGTTTCTTTCCCATAAAGTTAGATTTAATTTAT
Organism: Picea engelmannii; assembly: GCA_009831015.1. NCBI lineage: Eukaryota > Viridiplantae > Streptophyta > Pinopsida > Pinales > Pinaceae > Picea > Picea engelmannii. The sequence goes on along the minus strand of ML805145.1, from coordinate 326,986 downwards.
TACATAACTCCTTGATCATATGTATAGATTAGCTATTGAATATATTATTTTCTTTCACTTTGGTTGGTTTGTGCTGTTTTGATCTTGACTGCACGAGAGCACTGGAGCGAAGCAGAAGCAACAAATATTAAGGAAGCGATTACAAGGTATGTCTCTTATTCTCACTTCCAAATTAATTCAATAGTTAGATCTAGGGAAAGCGATATATTATGTCCTGTTTTGTTCTAGATCCAGGTGGATCTAGGGAGATCAGTTTGTGTCCGCACTTACGGATTTATCCAATAACAAGAAGGAATGTTGTGAAGCACAAGACCAAGGCTACAAATTTCACTTCAGTTGGTTGTTGATTCTAATCGCATTTGTCGCTTGGGAGATGCTGAAGGGAGCGACATTCCTAGAATTTGAGCCATCAGAACCATTGGCTGCAAGGTTCACCACCTTGTGGTATGCAAGAGATATGGAGAATAAATGGCAATCGAATGCGGTGTTCCACGCTTACTACCTACAGCTGAAACGTGCCATTGAATCATTTACATGGATGACCCCGAACACTTTGCATACGTATAGACCACTAGCAAAGTTCCACGTTGACCAACATTTCATATACATCACCACGTCCAGGGATGAAAGTAAAGAGGATCTGCAGTCCTACTATAAATTGATTGACGAAGATATGGAGGAGATAACCAAGGAATGGCTAGCCGAATTCCTTGTTCGAAGATGCAGAAATTTCCAACCCCGACATCATCAGAAGTTCTTTGGTCACCCAGAAGGAGTATGATGGACAGAGAAGCACAAAGAAAAAGAAGAAAAAGGAGGAAGTGCAGGACATAGACAGTCAGGTGAAGGACAATGCATCTGAGGAAAATGTGCCTGAATCACCTGCAGGAGGAGGAAGCGATGAAGTAAACCAAGAGGAAGGAGGGGAAGAAGAATAAAAGCAGGAAAAAGGAAATGTGAAACCGCCAAAATATCTCATCACCATAGCAGAAGCATTGCAGAAGAGGAAGGTTTCCCTGGAGAAACCTTCAACAAGGAAGAAGGCTCATGCCAACAAGCCTCAGTCGAAGAACGTGCTCACAATGGATGACATTGATATCATCATCACAATGATATAAGATGCTTCAGAAGACATCTTACAGAGACATGGAGAAAATAAGGAGTCGATGTATGACTGAATAGAGTAAGATCTCAAACACATCTAGCAAGCTATCTAGTCGATCTATGCAGTGTCTACTGTGCCATCTTCAGTAGAGCATGTAGGATTGGGGGATGATCCCACCCAATTTCAAAGGTTAGCAGATGTGACAAAGGCTCACCTTAATCGAGCCCAAGAGGAAAAGAAGCAGGCCACAGAGGCCTTGAAGCAAGAAAAGGAGGAGGCATTAGAGCAACTTCAGGTTGCACAACAAGGGAAATATGAAATTAGAGTGAAGTTTGAGGAGGACATAGAGAAAATCCAGAAAGAGAAAGACCAACTTATCACGAAGAAGATTGGGGTTAGAGAGGAAGTGACTAGAGCACTTCACTCTGTACCAATCCTGGCACAAATGGAAGAAGAGAGAGTCGAAAGCCAAGTGGGGAATCTCACTGAGGCCATTCAACAGCTTCAAGCAAGAGTAGCAGAGCTAGAACTTCAAGCAGTACCTAGAAATCCGCAAGAAGTGTGAGATCAAAAGGAAGAGACTGCCAAGAGCGAAGTAGAAAGAATCAGGGCGTTGGACTCAAAATTTAAGAAACTAAGTAATCGAAGTGCATAGACTTATGAGTGCCTTGGAGAAGACTCGGAGATGAAGACATTGGAAGCACAATTCCAAGAGGCGAAGCAACATACGTCGATTATGCAAGCACAGATGAATATTATTACTAAAGTGGAGAATATGAAGAGGTCACAGGAGCAGCACATAGTGCAACAGTAGGTCACTGCCATCCATAACAGAGTTATGGAGGTGACACAAAGACACTAGTCAGTGCAGAATGAATCCTGAACGCTTTTTGAAGAGATCGAGGCAGGAGGCTCGCAATTGGAACAGGCGGTCGCAACAACGAAACAATGCCTGGAAGGGCCTGTCACCGAGAAAGTAATTCATGAGTTCAACGAGCAGGAGGCTCTAGTGAAGTAGCAATTCAAGGCATCTCGAGCTAATCTCGAGGCCTTTGAAGTGGTATTACCCAGATCAGAGTGACTTGGGATGAGTCACAAGTGAGTGTTGGGGGCCTGTTGGCCCTCGACTAAGTTTTTAGGAAATGTTGGTCGTGTTTGACCATTTTTGGGACTTCCATAGGCTGTTCGAAGATGGAGCACCCAAGAAAAGCGGAGATCACAGTATCCCACTCATTTTCCAGGCTTTTCTGGGCTTTTAGGGTTTATGTAATGGGTATAGGATGTCGGCCCATGGGTTTACCCATTCTTAGGCCTTTTGTAATGTATAAATAAGTAGTTAGGCGATGCAAGTAAATGGAGTAATCAACTTAGTGCAAGAGGTCATTGGCTTAGTGCACGACTAGAGTATGTTAAGACTTGCAGGGCTAAGTGAAAGTGATTGTAAGAGGCTTTGTGCACAGACTATGTAAGGCTTTGTGCCGTGACTAGATTTTGAGGAAGGTGGATCTAGTTAATTGTGCATAGATCACTTGTCCAGTGCAGAGTGAGATTTGTGGATCTGTGCATTTAAGAATATTGAAGAAGACTAATAAAGAAGAAGAAGAAGTTGGTGGACATAGCCCCACACTGGGGTGAATCACATATATCCTGTGTCGATGTGCTTTGTGCTATGTTGTTCATGTTATTTATGTATCTATTTTCTTAGTGCATTATTCTTGATGTATGATAGATAGATCTATGAATGCTTAGTTCTTTATGATGTGAGTGAATGTTAGATCTGAGCTTATGCTATGTGCTAAGAGGTTGTAAGGGTTAGATCTAGTGTTGATCTGTAATTAGGGTTAAACTGTGGTGTGAGTAAGAATCATAACTTAATGTATATTGTTGGCTAAGTGCTTTGTTAAGTTTTGTAATCACAGATCTGTGTCCCAGCTAAGTTGTAGACACCTGAGTCCTACAACCCCCCTACCTCTACCTTGGGTGAGACTTCATCTTCTTCACAGATGTTGCCGAAAGGGTCAGTAGTTAGGGTTTTGTTGGTGTGTTGTTGAGCGTTGAACCTTGGGTATGCCCTTGTGCCAACAATTTTCAAGAGGCTAGAGGGACCAAAGAATTAAAAGAGGCCAATGTGCCTAAGAAATGTAATGTTTTGATCATTATTAATAATAAACACATCGTTGGCTTCTAGAAGAACAAGGACCAAAGTTATAGGGGGCTGTGATTTCACAAGAGAGGGGGCTTGGGGGGATAAATGTTTATTTTCCTATTTTGATTACCCTTTTGTTTAAGGGAGTGGATTAGTTACATGAGATTCTTGGGGCCGGGTGGGGGGGGGTAGGATAGGAGGTTCTTGATTCCCCACGAAATACTTAAACCAACCCCTATTCTGGTTGGGGGGTTCGATTATTCACTCGTTCACTTTCTCACTAGTTCATTCATTCAATCAAATGTTCACTTGTTCATTCATTCCTTTGTTAACTATCACTTATTCATCCTTACTCATTAGTGACTTGGCTTGGGGAAAGGGAAACAAACTGTCGAAAATTAGCCATGGTATTGTTGGCTTTACTGGTCATTGATGTAATCTAGCCATGACTTGAGGCCTGCATGTCTAAGATACATTGGCCTATGTCCCGCTTTGTTCATAGTTGTGAGTCCTGAGAGTTCCATCATGGATATTCTAGACTAGTTGCATTGGAGTCGTGGAAGGAGAAGGACTGCATGGCAGAGAAGGGTGGAGGTCCATTCTCCTGGGTGGTGCAGGTTGGGTAGAAGAGAGTTGGGTACTTGGATTGTTGCGAGTGTTGGGAAAGCATGTGAGAGCTTGAGTGTTGATTGGTTTGGGAAGCCAGGTAACACTCTGGAACAGTCCTTGTGAATTCATAGCCCTGGCTCAGGGGTGACACTATTTTTGAGATTTGGAACAGTAGTGTCTATGGTTTGGTGGAATGTCCTTGGTCTGTAGCCAGTTGGTTTCTTCTTTTGTAAAGATAAGTGCTCTTTGTTATGGTATTGTTTACCTGTATATTAATGTATTCTGATGTGTATTTATTTGTCGTTTAATTGAATCTTTAGAATATGCATGCTTGGTGGTTATTGTTGTGCATGTCATTAAATATTTTCTTTTATGCATCCTTATTAATATAAAAAGGTATTGGTAAGAGAAATATGTCCAAGGTTGAGATTGAAGGTAGCATACCCTGCCTTGTGGGTGGCAGGGTATGTTACAGATTGGTATCAGAGCTTCTAGTTGAAACATCGGGCTGGTATGGGCCGGGTCTATTGGTTAGAGTCTCGTGGTTGAGATCGAATTATGACCTTGAAGTTGAAAAGATCAGGAGGAATGGCATTGCAGAATTTACACAGGAGCTAGAATGTCAGAGATCCTTTGTAAGGGATCGAAGGATCGTGGCCATCCCTTTCAAATTTGGGAGAGATCACCACTATGGGATCAAGAGAGATCTGGGATCATTGGATCAGAGGGCAAGTGAACAAGTTTCTTCTGATGAAGGTGAAGGAAAATATTTAGTAGGTTTAAGCTACAACTGTCAGATCCCATTGAAGGGATATTAACGGTGGGGAGCCATTGCAGAGATCGGGAAGGAAATTAAATCTTCTGCAAGTTGTGATCCTGCAATCACTCAGGATCATTGATATTTTTAGATCAACAGATCAATGGTGGATATCGATCTTGCTATGAACGAGGATCTTCGCATTGCAAGGATCGGAAAGGAAATTAAATAGTGAGCAAGTTGAGTCTCTGCAATCACTCGCGACCATCGATCCAAGAAAAGGGAGATGTGTTGGTAGATTGACTAGTTCAGAAGTTTGGCATTCGAGAGAAATGGAGTGTGCTGATGCACAAACTCCTGAAGTCCCGAAGTCCAAATTTCATCCAAACCATTGATTCAAAAGGGACATGTGTCAGCAGGTCGACTAGTTTGGAAGTTCAGTGTTCGGGAGAAATGGAGTGTGTTGATACGCAAACACCTAAAGTCTCAAAGTCTGGATTTCATTCAAACCATTCATTCAAAAGGGACATGTGTTGGTAGGTCAGCTAGTTCAGAATTTCAGAATTCGGGAGAAATGGAGTGTGTTTATGTGCAAACTCCCGAAGTGTTGAAGTATGGAGTTAATCTGGACCGTTCATCAGAAGGGACATGTATCGACATATCAACTCTTCAGAAGTTCCACGTTCAGGAGAAATGGAATGCGTTGATGTGAAATCTCCCGAAGTCTCGAAGTTCGTCAACTATTTGATAGAGAGATGGGTTTCAAGAGTGTTGAGGACTGTAAAATCTACACATGGGTGATTATGAGCCGTATATCTCACAACGGTTTGGGATTTCATTGTTTGGGAGGAATTTTTTTTTCTAAGGAGAAATATTATGAAGCCCTGAAGGCCGAAGTTAATCTGGACCGTCCATTAATGGAGACACATGTCGGCATATTGGCCAGTTCGGGAATTCATATTTTGGGAGAATTGGAGTGTGCTATTGTGGAAACTCCTGAAACCCAAAGAGTCTAAGTGGTGGGGAATGATGACGTCACCTGGAGGTGATGTGGACCCTGGAAGGTCAAGCAGTTCAGAAATTCAAAGTTTGGGAGATTTCAAGAATGCAAGCGTAAAATATTTCGAAGCCCGAAATTACGAAGTGATGTGGCTCGCTGACATCACCTAGGATGATGTGGACACATGGGATGTGTGCCATGTTTCAGTGAGTTTTAAACGTATGGAAGATTGAAATTTCAGTTATAACATGACACGCGTCACTCGCCTGATTGAGCCACGTGTCTGCTTCTAGTATTTCTCCACATTGTGACAAATCATGCAGTCCAGAGACTGGGCACTTAGGAGGAAAAATATTTGATAGTTTGTGTTGGTTAGAGAACTCCCGAAGGCCCGAAGGGTAGAGTACATATCAATCGTTGATCCCAGAATACACGCGACAATAGATCTCGTAGTCTGAAGACTCGGTACTACGGGGGTTTTCAAGTCTCTATGAGTGAAAAGTGTCAAAGACTGAAGTCGTGAAGGCACACAGACCGTCAATTTAGGATCCCTTTGGGACCTTTCTCAACCATTGGATCAATAAGTGTAAGGACAGGGTAATCACTTTGGTGAATTTTCACTTCGAGGGAGTTGAGCAACACGAGAATTGAATGTACCGGACCCCCAGAGCACTGAATTAATAGAGGACTGTTCATCCCAACACTTGATTAAGTCACAAACATCGATCTCGTGAAGCCTTCATATGGTCACGGGGTTGTCCATTTGATGGGAAATTAAATCTTGATCGTCTGATCCTTGTGGTGGAGCTAATGGAGATTTTGGTGAAGGGTAACTCTGGGAGGAAACATGAGTTGACAACAGAGAACCTCCAAAGTTATGAAGTTCCAAAGCTTTGGATAAGCGTTTTTTTTATCTAAGCGCAGGGTCATGACCATGGTCACATGTAGTTAAGAGCTGAGGGAAGGAGGGATAATGAACGAATTGTTGTTTTCAAGACAAAAAAGTGCTAAGGAAGGATTTAGCCCGTAGTTTCAAGTCGTGGTCACTTGAAACCTAGTTTAAGGGAAGTACCTACGCAGAATTAAATTATGTGTTAGCCAAGGATAACAAGACACTATTATTTTGTGGAGAATGGGGATATATATTCTTCATGAATTGAGAATAAAAAGGACATGTAGCATTGTTTGACAAATTTTGTGTATCATATGCTTAATTCTAACAAAATGGTCACTTACACATTTTACAGAATTAATAGATTTAAACATATCAGCTCAGAATGAATATTTGAGAGATGGAAGAAGGTGAGGGAGCCTCCATCCATGACAGAGAGGTTGAAGGCCAGAATACCTGAGTTGGTAATGCAAAGAGAGATTCGAATGGACGCAAGGACAGAGGAGAGAAAGAAACATTAATAGAAAATGTAAGAAGCCTGAAAATAGAGTGCAGAGCTACAAAGAAGACAATGAGAGGATGATGAGAGAGAAAAGTTAGATAAATGCACGAGTGTTGTAGAGATTAAACCAATTGCAGAAGAAAACAAGGAATGGCTTTTAGCAAGGGAAAGAAGGTAGGTTTTGTGAAAGAAGAGATGATCGTGGAAGATCTGGTTATTCAAGAAGTGCTAGAAAAACTCATAAACATCACTCACCTCCCTACTCAACAAGAAATTTTTATGCATCTAAAGATTCCATAAGTAGTCTAGAGGTGTCTCCTGTTAGGCACCAAAGAAGAAGACATGAATTGGATAGTTTGCAAGGAGAGTTGAGGAAGCTCAAGCCACCATCCTTTGATGGTGAAAGAGAAAGGGAATATGATGCTGAGTCATGGCTTCTTGGACTAAGGAGATATTTTCAATTGCATAATTATTCATCAAACGTAGAAGCAAGAATTTCCACCTACCATTTACACGGGAAAGTTGCAATGTGGTGGGATCAACTTAAGCAAGTTGAACATATGAATGACAGTAGAATCACTTGGAAGTAGTTAAAGAAGTACTTTCAAAAGGAGTACCTCTCAGAGAATTTATATGACAAGAAAATTCAGGAGTTCTTTGAACTCAGGCTGCGAAGCATGACTATGGCAGAATATGAGAAGAAGTTCCTGGGGTTGTTAAAGTATGTCGGGTTCATTAATGCTGAGAAGGTGAAAATACAGATATTTGTAAGTGGACTGCCAACCTTTTATAAAGAAAATATTAGGTATGATGAGCCCAAGATCTTGACTGAGGCCATCAGGAAGGCTAAATACCTATATGAGAAAGGCCAGGGAAGAGAATCCCTGCAAAAATCTTGGAAGGATAAGAAGAAGGAGAAGTCTGATCAGAGGAGGAAAGGATTCAAACCTCCCTTCAATAGGAATGAGCCTAATAGAAATCATCAAGATTAGTATTCTAAGAGTGAATCCAAGAAAGAATACTCCTTGGGAAAAAGGGGAAGACCACCAATCCAATGTTGGGGATGCAAAGAAGATCACATGTACAAGGATTTCCCACACAGAAAGGATAGAGTAAAGACTTCACACAATGTCCAAGAGGCTACAACAGTCGAAGATATCGGAAAGATTTATACAGCTTTAGATGATCAACAAGCAGAGTATGAATCCAATATGATCGAGGTGGAAGGTAAGATCATAAATCATGATGTTGTTATTTTAATTGATTTAGGAGCAAGTCATTGTTACATTGATCCTAAAATAGTGGATAGATTACAGTTGGAGAAAAGTAAACATGGAAAATCAATTTTGGTTCAGTTAGCCACTAGAACCAAAAGGAGAGTCCATGATATGGTCAAAAGTCATTCCATAAGTCTTAATGGTGTGAATACTAGTGTTGATCTGAATATCATACCCTTGGGGCCTTATGATATTCTAATTGGAATGGATTGGTTGGACAAGCATCATGTTGTCCTAGATTGTCATAGAAAGATATTTACCTGTCTTGATGGAGATGGAAAACAAAACACTTTGAAAGGAGTTCCAAGACCCATCTATATAAGGGAGATTTCAGCCTTACAGTTGAAGAGATGTTTGAGAAAATGATGTCAATTGTATGCAGCTCATGTGGAAGAGACATAAAATACAAAGGGGCCAAGCCTTGAATATTTATCAGTACTACAGGAATTTGAAGATGTATTCCAAGAAATACCATGGTTTCCACCAATAAGGGAGATATATTTCTCAATTTACTTAGTACCGGGAGCTGCCCCAGTGTCAAAAACACCTTACAGAATGAGCACACCAGAGTTAAAATAATTACAAATGCTGATCCGGATTATTTTCGGCACGAAATGAGAGCGGAGATATAATAAAGAAATGCATAGAGATATTGCAGATATTCAATAATATAATAGAAATGTATCAGAGATGCAACCATGAACAAAGAGATACAGTAATACACGATTTCTATTAATCAAAGAAATTTATAGAGACTGTAAAAATACAGAGTGAAAGACTCGCTAGAATGGTGGCAGCTTATCTATGAGAAGAGATGTGACGGCTACTCGCATTCGCAAGAAGATGGTTACAATGAGGCTCTGAAGGCATTTTTACAATAAACGGGAATGCCAAAATTCCTAGACATCCAAAAACCTAACCCTAGGATATGAAGCACCAAAAGTCATGTGGGCCCCGTTTGGGTAAGTTAGTACATCAACTTCCCGGGGTCGTAACTTTTGCATACGATCTCCGTTTAGGGCGCACGATAGCTCGTTGGAAAGATCTATTCGAGGCCTACAACACTCGAGACAAAATAGCATCGTATATGCTATTTTTCAAGAGAAACATACCCAAAAAATCATCGTTTAGGGCCTCAAAATGGCCCCAGAAGTTCAAGACCCGAAAAAACTGCTAAAAATAGTAAATTGCCAAAATTGCCAAAAAGTCATTTTTGAGCCATTTGGAAAAGGTGGGTGGCCACTGATATCCACCTGGATCAATCCTCCCTCCTTAGGAAGCAATGGTCTCCATTGCGTTGAGTTCCCAGGGGAGAGGGAAAAACATTTGTTGAATCTGCATCTTGGTGAGTTGTTTGTCTTGTTGGAGACATCGCGCTGCTTAGTTTGTGGAAATCTATCATGAACCTATTGCGGTTGAGGTTGCTCAACAAGTTGAGATACATGAGAGGACGATGTGCAATAGGAATCTTTGCACTTTGCTGCAGCCTTGTCGACTTTCTTTTGTTGGATAGAAGGTGCTTGGGGCAAGGCTGTAGCGGTTGCAGTGTCCTTTTGTTCTCCTTTTGAACATATAGTGGAGAAGATGAATTTTGTAGTATGAGATACTACCTTGCGACATTTTTTAGGTGGGGAAGTAGTTGGAACTACCTCTGGTATCCTATAGATATGACTCCCTAGAGTAATAATGACACTACGGGGTCGAGACTCATAGATATCATGGCGTTTCCACATATATGGTTGGCCCAAGAGAACATCATAGACATCCAGTGGGACAAAATCACATAATACCTCATCCTTGAAGGGTTGGATGTCGTATGACAATTGACACTGTTGGTTGACATGGAGATCTCGTCCTTGCCGAAGCCACCCGATGTTGTATGGCTGCGGGTGTGGTGTTGTCGACAATCCCAACTGTTTGACGACCTCTGCTGAGATGAGGTTCTTCTGGCTTCCGATATCAACAATAAAATGTAGTGGGGTCCCCTTCACCCACAAATATGAATGAAAAAGGCGCTCCCCCTCTTTAGGATCTGTTGGTTCTTCTGGTTGAATTGTTGCGGTCGTGACAATAGCAGTGGGGTCTGCGTCAATGATCTGTCCTTTACCAGTATTTTCAGAATCAGATTCTCAATCATGGTTCGACTCCTTGTCTTTGATCTCGGCCACCAATGACTGTTTTGAGTGACATTCATCGGTGTTGTGCCAAGGGCTTTTGTGGAAATCACACCATTTTCTGGTGTCCTTCTTTGTCTTCCCGTGAACCTTCTTTTCCTGTGTCTTGGACTGGTTTTCAGGAGATTGTTTGTTAGGGCCGTCTTTGTCATACTTTGGTTGTTGTGGATTTGCAGACCCGAATTCCCGTTTGTTCTGGTGCTTAAATTTCTGCTCAATTTTAACAGCATATCGATAAGCAACACCGAGTGATGAGATGTCCAGAAAATCCATTTCAGTCTGGATGTATTTGTGTAGAGCCCCATGGTATTTCAGAACCAAATGTTGCTCGGAGTCTTTGATACCCAGTGATCTGAAAATAGAAGGCTGACTTGTTATGCTATGCAAGCACCCTCTACGTCATTAAATAAATCTTAACAGGACCTTGCTTCATGTGTTAAATATGCAAACTGTTTTATGTGTTTAGTTCTTGCTTCTTCTTGTCAATGTTCATATGAAAGGAAAGGTTCTTTTAAATGTTTAAATATGTGTTATAAATCAATGTACAACAATATAAAATGCAGAAAATAACACATCAAAATCACAGCAATACCAAGATGATAAAGGAGTTCACCCCTCTCTGGGCTACATCTCCTTGAGCCTCCTTCAATGGACTTGGCTCTTTGGGATTAGTTTGTCAAATTCTCTTTACAAGATGCTTCTCAACTCCAATGGCTTTACAGACTATACCATTGGGTTCAGAATACATAAAAACCCCAAAATTGACTGTTAGAACTCTACAAATGGACAATGGCTCATCCAACAATGACCTCTTCTACATGTGACCTCCAAGCTTCCCTGAGCTTGAATGAGGCAAAAATACCTGTAGAAGTCCTCCAATGGATATGAAACCTATCCCAAAGTGTTTAGAGCATAATAAACAGTCAGAAATGACTATTCAGTCTCAGAAAATGAATATGTGCTCATTTGAGCAATGCCTCAAACAATGAGGGCTTTAAGGCTCCTGAAGCTTCCTCAAACTTCAAATGTGAAAAACCTGCAAATGGGCTCTTCAAATGCCTATGGAAATGGTTCCAATGGACTCAGAATGTCCAAAAACCCCTAGCTGGGCTTTTACAGCTCCTCATTTGGCCAAAAATTGAAGAAGTTATGCATTCTGCCATTTTTCTCCTTCAAGCCTGCTGTAACCTGTTCGCCATTTCGCACCTGTGGAAAGTGAACCTAGCCTCTGAGCGTTTTCCCATCACAAAACTCAGCACAAACACGTGTCCCGCAAAACGCGCCAATTTGTCGAACCGTTAACCGGAATCAAGCCCCCAAACACGGAGGTGTTGGGCTCATGGGTGACCATATGGCAACGTCCCGCGCACAAAAAGGGCTTCGTTTAATAAAATCCACTGTGGGCTTGACAAGTGGCGGGTGCATTCAAAATTGTTTTAAAACCAAAACTAAAACCAAAATCAACACCACGCGCACATTTAAATAATGGTCACATGCGGAACCAATATAAAACCACGGGCTAACAATTTTCAAAACCCCCATGCGCCTTTTTAACCAAAATATTGGTCATATGCGAATATAAATGGAACCACGAGCTTATTGTTGATACCTCCCGCGCGCGCTATATGTAAAAACAATGGTCATATGAACCCATAATAACCGTGGGCTTAATCCATTACATAATTCCCGCGCGCGCAAACTGTTGGATGTAGGGTCATGTATACACCTAGTGGGACCGGGGGCTATTTAATTTAAACCGCGTTCAACCAATATTTAAACGGTTACAATGTTACAATACCCCCGCGCTGTTTGCATAATCGTTGGTCATATGTACGCGCATAAAACCGGGGGTCTTCCCGTTTAGATAACCCCACGAATATATGGTTATAATCATATGAAAATCCAATTGTAACCACGGTATATGATTGAAACTCCCCGCGCACAAATACTTGGCAATGGTTATATGGGGTCCGATAGAACCTCGGGCCGGGGCTAAGCCCTGGCCCGAACCCCCGCCACACATTTCGAATTGCCACATTAAATATTTATAAACCCGTATATGTGTTAAGAATCAACGAGCGGATTAATGGCTAGCAGGAGTATGTGAAGTCGTTGCAAAGAGGGGAGGTCCGGGGGTCGAACCTCGCGGCCTCCAAATAATTTTAATCAAAAAAACAATACCAACAGCCAATAAATGGGTACCACGTGGCAGCCCTTCATTGGGCCACGTGGCCCCATGCAATTTGCCCAAAGTCTGCCACGTGTCGAATTCGAATTCGCCCATTGTAAACCAATCAAATACTGCCACGTCACCATTGCCAATTCATCGTACAGATGCCACATCAGCAGGTATGGATGCCCAGTCAGCTGTACGGCCTTTGCCACGTCAGCAGTACGGCCTGCCCAGTCAGCATCATTTTTTTTTCCTGTTTGGCTCGGTGAACAGATCGCGATAACTTCTCCATACGGACTCCGTTTGTGAAAATAAATATACCGCCGGAATCAGGAGAACGAGATGGACGAAATGGCACCCTTTTCGTCGCATTCCGAGAAATTTGAAAATTGAGCATATTTTAGACCCCTGGTCTAGATTCTGATCACACCTTCCCACTGAAAGGATTTTGGACCCACAAAAGCTTATAATCATCGATCTGAGCTTCAATACTCTTCTGCTTTCAAGTTCTATCAACTGATTCTACTTGAAAAGCCTTTTCGACAATCACCTGGGTACTTTGACATGCCTTGCACCGCAACTAGCTATGTCCCTCAACCACTGCTCTCTAGCTGCTGCTGACCCACTGTTCTCTTTGCATTTGGAAGACTGCCAGCCTTCCCACTAAGAATCAAGTCCCTCTTGTGAACTTTTTGGTGTCAACAATTTTCTCTCCAATGGTTGCAAAACTTACCTGCGACATCTTGTCACAAGCCAAGAAAACCATCAATCTTGAAAATAAATTGACACAAGACTGAAAATAATGACAGCAAAGTCTTTTTTCTCTTCAAGCAACTGTCGCATCTTGTGCTTCATCAAAATCACATGGTGTTTTACTGCATTTTAGTGCACTCAAAATTGACTTACAAGTCATCCAACTCAATCGACTAAACACAAGTCGAAAACATGAATGACATAACATAGTCGCCAAGCAACATCGACACAAGTCGAGACTCATGTGAACATATCAACCTTCCCAAAATGACAAGTCAACAAACATGAGAAACAATCATGTTACAAACATGAATCAATCATGATGACAATCATCAAGTTCATTGTTTATGCACTCCAAAACCATATGCATGTGCATAGCTTCTTCAACTCTCCTTCCTGTAGAAACATAGGTACTCAAACCCAAATCATGTGGGTACTAAAGAGCTAAAAATGAAAAGTATAAGTGGCTGTAACAAAATGAACAGCATACCCCTCTTTTGCATGTTCTTGAATGAGGAGGTATAGCACAAGTATGCATACAAAAATAAATGCATTCACACGCCAACTTGCATCTTTGCAACTTATGACAACTGCTGCAACTTGTTAAACTTCAACAAAAGTGAATAGATAAGGCTGAAATGTACATCTATACAGAAAAAATGCAAGCCTTACTTACGCAAGAAATCAATCCATTTCTTACCAAGCCAACTCAATGGCGAATCCTTCTGCTGAAAGTGGTCTTCTTGTGAATCATCTTGACTCACCTCAATGATGGAATCT
>ML805145.1:283272-307151 GCA_009831015.1 Picea engelmannii | reverse complement strand
AAATGGTTCCAATGGACTCAGAACGTCCAAAAACCCCTAGCTGGGCTTTTACAGCTCCTCATTTGGCCAAAAATTGAAGAAGTTATGCATTCTGCCATTTTTCTCCTTCAAGCCTGCTGTAACCTGTTCGCCATTTCGCACCTATGGAAAGTGAACCCAGCCTCTGAGCGTTTTCCCATCACAAAACTCAGCACAAACGCATGTCCCACAAAACGCACCAATTTGTCGAACCGTTAACCGGAATCAAGCCCCCAAACACGGAGGTGTTGGGCGCATGGGTGACCATATGGCCACGTCCCGCGCACAAAAAGGGCTTCATTTAATAAAATCCACTGTGAGCTTGACAAGTGGCGGGTGCATTCAAAATTGTTTTAAAACCAAAACTAAAACCAAAATCAACACCACACGCACATTTAAATAATGGTCACATGCGGAACCAATATAAAACCACGGGCTAACAATTTTCAAAACCCCCATGCGCCTTTTTAACCAAAATATTGGTCATATGCGAATAGAAATGCAACCACGGGCTTATTGTTGTTACCTCCCGCGCGCGCCATATGTAAAAACAATGGTCATATGAACCCATAATAACCGTGGGCTTAATCCATTACATAATTCCCGCGCGCGCAAACTATTGGATGTAGGGTCATGTATACACCTAGTGGGACCGGGGGCTATTTAATTTAAACCGCGTTCAACCAATATTTAAACGGTTACAATGTTACAATACCCCCGCGCTGTTTGCATAATCATTGGTCATATGTACGCGCATAAAACCGGGGGTCTTCCCGTTTAAGTAACCCCGCGAATATATGGTTATAATCATATGAAAATCCAATTGTAACCACGGTATACGATTGAAACTCCCCGCGCAAAAATACTTGGCAATGGTTATATGGGGTCCGATAGAACCTCGGGCCGGGGCTAAGCCCTGGCCCGAACCCCCGCCACACATTTCAAATTGCCACATTAAATATTTATAAACCCGTATATGTGTTAAGAATCAACGAGCGGATTAATGGCTAGCGGGAGTATGTGAAGTCGTTGCAAAGAGGGGAGGTCCGGGGATCGAACCCCGCGGCCTCCAAATAATTTTAATCAACAAAACAATACCAAAAGCCAATAAATGGGTGCCACGTGGCAGCCCTTCATTGGACCACGTCGCCCCATGCAATTTGCCCAAAGTCTGCCACGTGTCGAATTCGAATTCGCCCATTGTAAACCAATCAAATACTGCCACGTCACCATTGCCAATTCACCGTACGGATGCCACGTCAGCAGGTACGGATGCCTAGTCATCTGTACGGCCTCTGCCACGTCAGCAGTACGGCCTGCCCAGTCAGCATCATTTTTTTTCCTGTTTGGCTCGGCGAACAGATCGCGATAAATTCTCCATACGAACTCCGTTTGCGAAAATAAATATATCGCCGGAATCAGGAGAACGAGACGGACGCAATGGCACCATTTTCGTCGCATTCCTAGCACTTTGAAAATTGAGCATATTTTAGACCCTTGGTCGAGATTCTGATCACCCAGCTTGGTGCGCAAGGTATGGAAGGTATTGGTGAACTCCGGAACTATTTGGCCCCTCTCTTGCCGCAGTGTGGTCCATCTCATGTACTGGTCCTCATAGTTGCCAATAGGGTAATACTGTTCTTTTACCGCATCCACAAAAAAATCCCAAGTGGGATCGACCCCATATATTTCAGACTCCTCTGTGGAACTTTGCTCCCAATAAGTTTCCCACCAATGTTTTACATGAGGGAGAGCTTTAAGGAGTGCAAAGGTGATCTTTTCTTTGTCGGAAAAATTGTGAACAGAGAAATAACCTTCTAGCAGATTGAACCATTTATCTAGGGCATCTGCATCTATTTGACCTTCAAATATGGGAATATAAAAATTAACTTGTACCTTGAAAGGCGAGGTGCCTCCAAAGTGACCTCTTGATGAAGATGCACCGAATGCTATCGGTAGGTGTTGAAGGATGTGGGAAAAATTCTCCATCATTTTGTCCCTTTGTCGCGTGAGAGCTTGCTCAAGCAACAGATTGATAGGATCGTCTGCTCCGTCGTTTTTATTTTCTTCCGCCATTGAGGGTTTCTTGGGTGTGTGAGAGCAATTTTATTCAAGAGAGAAAATCTCAAGACCCAAATTGCTATACTCGGACCTCGTTGGGGACATGCACTGAAAAAACGATCAAGAGTAGCCTGCTCTGATACCACTGATCCGGATTATTTTTGGCACGAAATGAGAGTGGAGATATAATAAAGAAATGCATAGAGATATTGCAGATATTCAATAATATAACATAAATGTATCAGAGATGCAACCATGAACACAGATATACAGTAATACACGATTTCTATTAATCAAAGAAATGTACAGAGACTGTAAAAATACAGAGTGAAAGACTCGCTAGAATGGTGGCAGCTTATCTCTGAGAAGAGATGTAACGGCTACTCGCATTCGCAAGAAGATGGTTACAATGAGGCTCTGAAGACCTTTTTACAATAAACGGGAATGCCAAAATTCCTAGACATCCAAAAACCTAACCCTAGGAGATGAAGCGCCAAAAGTCATGTGGGCCCCGTTTGGGTAAGTTAGTACATCAACTTCTCGGGGTCGTAACTTTTGCATATGATCTTCGTTTAGGGCGCACGATAGCTCATTGGAAAGATCTATCCGAGGCCTACAACACTCAAGACAAAATAGAATCGTAGATGTTATTTTGTGAGAGCAACATACCCAAAAAAACATCATTTAGGGCCTCAAAATGGCCCCAGAAGTTCAGGGCCCGAAAAAACTGCTAAAAATAGTAAATTGCCAAAATTGCCAAAAAGCCATTTTTGAGCCATTTGAAAAAGGTGGGTGGCCACCGATATCCACCTAGATCAAATGCAGTTGGAGGAATTTTTGAAGAAAGGGTACATACATCCAAGTGTTTCACCTTGGGGAGCACCAATACTTTTTGTTAAAAAGAATGATGGAACCTTGAGGCTGTGTATTGACTTTCGACAACTGAATAAGTATACTATAAATAACAAGTATCCTCTACCCATAATTGATGACCTCTTTGATTAGAAAAGAGGAGAAAAGATATTTTAAAATATTGACCTGAGGTCAGGATACCATCAGGTAAGGATCAAGGAAGAATAAATTCATAAGACATCCTTTAGAACCAGGTATGGGAATTCTGAATTTGTAGTGGTGCCATTTGGACTGACCAATGCACCAGGTGTCTTTATGTGCTTAATGAATGACATATTCATAAATTATTTGGATAATTTTTTCATAGCATTCTTGGATGACATACTTGTCTATTCCAAGTCTGAAGAGGAGCATGAAGATCACTTAAGACTGGTATTTCAAGTGTTGATAGAAAATCAATTGTATGCCAAGCTGAGTAAGTGTTATTTTTATCAAAAGAAGATCCATTACTTGGGAAACATTATTTCAGAGCAGGGAATAACAGTAGATCCAGAGAATATTGAATCCATTAGAGGATGGCCAACACCCATACATGTGTCATAAGTAAGATATTTTATGGGATTAGTTGGTTAATACATAAGGTTCATATTAGGGTTCTCTAATATTGCTCATCCCATCACTTCTTTGCAAAAGAAGGGAACTAAATTTGAATGTACACTTAAGTGTGAAGAGAATTTTAATATGTTCAAGGAATTACTTACTAGTGCACCTGTGTTAAGGATTGATGACCCGAATGAAAGTTTTGTGGTATGCACAGATGCATGTAAGGAAGGACTTGGGGGATTCCTCACACAAAATGGACATGTCATTGGTTATGAGTCCAAAAATCTTAAGGAACATGAGAGGAAATATGCCACGTATGACTCGGAGCTTGCTTCCATTGTCCATGCCTTGAAGATGTGGAGGAATTATTTCATGGGGAAGAGATTTGAATTAAGGACAGACCACATTGGCCATTAAGGATTTCCAAAAATTTGAAGTGAACTTGGTATCTCGGTCATATACAATTTCCTTGGGCATTCCATGCAGTCTAAATATCTCTTTCATGAAGATGTTGGCAATATCTATGGCCTTGCAAGTTGATTTGACAAGAATGAAATGATCATACTTACTCAGTTTGTCCACCACAACCATCATGGCATCATTTTTCTTGGTTGACTTTGGTAATCCGGTGATGAAATCCATGGATATGGTTTCCCATTTCCATTATGGGATCGGTAGGGGCTGCAATAATCCTGCTGGATGTCGGTGCTCTACCTTAACTTGCTTGAGTTCTAGGCACTTAGATAGATAGTTAGCTATGTCTTTCTTTAGCCTAGGCCAATAGAATTGTTTCCTAGTGGTTGTGATCATCTTCTAATATCCTGGGTGACCAGTATATGGTCTCTTATGCAGTTCATCCATTATGAACCTCTTCAAGTCATCACAGTTCAGAATATACAATCTGTTTCTGTAAGTCAGCAGCCTTTCCTCGAGCATTTGGTAGCCTTCATACTTCATCCATGTAGGCTCTTGTCTTAGGTATGAGGTCACGGTCTCAAAGAATGCATCTATCTCTTGTGAATTTATGATTCTTTCCCTAACATATGTTTCATAGGTACTTATTGTTGCCAGATGAATCATTTATATACTTCTTCTAAGGGTGTCGACCACCCTATTTTCCTTTCCTTTTATGTGTTTGATTTCAAAATCGAATTCACTTAGGAGAGCCATCCACCTAGCTTGTCTGGCGTTGAGTTTCGGTTGATCAAACAAGTGCCTCAACCCACAATGGTCTGTCATAAGCACAAATATCCTTCCTAGGAGGTAGTGCCTCCACATTTTTAAAGCATGTACTATGGCAGCCAACTCTAGGTCATGGGTCACATAATTGATCTCATGTTCATTTAATTTCCGGGACGCGTAGGAAATTACACATCCCTCTTGCATAAGGAATCCTCTGAGTCCTTCCTTGTAGGCATCTATACATATGAGGAAATCATTATCCATGTCTGCAATATTTAGCATGGGTGCATGGGTCAGGAGGTATTTCAGTTCCTGAAATCTTTCCTCACATTTTGATGTCCAAATGAATTTGATCCGCTTTTTCTGAAGGGCAGTGATTGGACAAAAAATCTTGGAAAATCATTTTATGAACCTTCTATAGTATCCGGATAATCCCATGAAGGATATGATATATGATACATCCTTTGGGGTAGACCATTCCAAAATAGATCTGATCTTATTGGGGTCCACTTCCACCCCTTCCATAGAAATGACATGGCCTAAGTAATGGAGTTTCTTTTGAAAGAAGTCGCACTTGCTAAACTTAGCATAGAATTGATGCTCTCTTAGTACTTAAAGTACGAGTCTAAGATGTTCCTCACACTCCTCCTTGTTCTTTGAGTATATTAGGATATCATCAATGAAAACCAATACAAATTTGTCCAGAAATTTGCTGAGTACATTATTCATCAAGCACATAAAAGTGGCGGGGGCATTAGTTAACCCAAATGGCACCACCACAAATTCATAGTGACCATACCTCGTTCGAAAGGTTGTTTTGTGGATGTCTTCATCCTTAATTTGGACTTGGTGCTATCCATACCTCAAGTCGATCTTCGAGAAGATGGTAACACCTCTCAGTTGGTCGAACAAGTCATCGATTCTGGGTAAGGGGTATTTTTTCTTTATGGTTGTCTTATTGAGTTGTCTGAAATCTATGCACAATCGAAGTGTGCCATCTTTCTTTTTCACAAACAGGACAGGCACTCCCCACGAAGATACACTGGGTCGGATGTAGCCTTTTTCCATTATCTCCTTTAGTTGTATCTTGAGCTCAACTAGCTCTGGCGTGCTCATCCTATATAGTGTTCTAGATGTTGGTACCGCTCCTGGTGTAATATCTATCTAGAAATCAATATCCCTTCTCAGAGGTAGACCTAGTACTTCTTCGGGGAACACGTCCTTGTATTCTCTTAATATGGGGTGGTACTCTAGGTTTGGTTTGTCATCCTCAATGGATTCTAGCACCTGTATTGCATATAAAGAACACCCTTTTCTGCAATACTTCTTCATTTGAATGGTCAATATTTGTCTCACTTAGACAAGCTTCTGAATCCCTTGGTGGGTCATCTTTCTCCCTTCTTTGTTTACACATTCTAACGTTTTATGATAACATTCCAATTTAGTTTTATAAGCATCCAACAAATCCATACCAATCAACAGGTCATAAGATCCCAGGGGAAGTATGTTAAGGGTCGCTTGGGTGGGAAATCCTCCCATGGTGAATTGGCAGGCTAGTATGGCCTCTGCCACCTTTCTTTTGGTCCCAGTGGCTAGTTGTACCAACCATGGTTTAACATGTCTAATTGGTTGCAGTTTACACTTATTGGAAGTCTGAGCGGACACATGACTTAAATTAGAACCTGGGTCAATTAAAATAGAAATTGGATGGTTGGTAATCATACCTTCCAACTCCACTACTGAAGCTTGGTGGTCAGCTTGATTATTGTCCAGGGCTGCATATATTAGTAGCATGCTCCTAGACACATCATTGATGGTGGTAGCTTCTTGGATATTGTAGACCCCCTTACTGTTTTTTTTTCTATGTGGGCAGTCCCTCAATCTATGATTTTCTCCACAACCCCAACATTTTAAGGGTTCTTTCTTTAGGTTATCGATCTTTGTTGGGACTGTCTGAAAAGGTTTATTTCCACTTTGAGAGGGGAAATTTTTATGATTTACACTTCTAGAAGGAAGGATACCCCTAGAATATTTTCCATAGTTCTTAAATCTTGAGGAGTTAAACCTTTTCTTATGGAATTCCGAACTACTCTTCTTCTTCCAGTCCTTGTGGGGCCTTGTATTTCTCCCAAACTATTCATAACAATACCTCACCTTCCAGATAGCTTCTTCTAAGGTCCTTGGTTCGTCAAACTCAATCCTATCCTAGTAGGTCTGAGGTAACCCACTAATGAACCATTGCATTTTTTCTTTTTCATCTTTTATGTAGGGTACATACCTCAGTAGTTCAAGGAATTTATTGACAAATTCCTGTATGGTGAGCTGCCCCAGCCGGAGTTCATAGAATTCCTTAGTTTTCCCATCCATGTATTTTTCTGACAGATACTGCTTCCTGAAGTATCTCTCAAATTGTTTCCATGACAAGTCCTTCTCATGGACTCCTTTCACATTCCTAAGGTCTTCCCACCATATGGAAGCATTTCCATTCAGGTTGAAGATGGTTATTCGAGCCTTCAAGTTTTCACAGTAGTCATGGACTCTAAAATACTTCTTTAAACCAAGAAGCCAAGCTTCCGCCTCTTCTCCCTACTTAATATCTCTATTGAAAGAGGGTGGCTTGGCTTTCTTGAACTCTTCAAGACCATGGGTTTTGGAATGCTTCTATTTCTTTCCTTTCCTCTGAGAATGTGAGATAGCCCTATT
Source organism: Picea engelmannii (assembly GCA_009831015.1). Classification (NCBI taxonomy): domain Eukaryota; kingdom Viridiplantae; phylum Streptophyta; class Pinopsida; order Pinales; family Pinaceae; genus Picea; species Picea engelmannii. The sequence goes on along the minus strand of ML805145.1, from coordinate 299,732 downwards.
ACTAGAAGATCCTTCAGAGTTGCCAGCTTTCTTTCCAGAGGACTCTCCCCATGAGTGTCCCCTGCCTCCAGGTTGGACATTCTTCGTGGTACTTCTCCCAGTGGGGTCACTTATGGAGTCATGTTTTCAAGTATCAGGTGGACTCTGACTTCTCTTCTTGTGTCATCGTTCTACATGACTGGTTGCAGGTTCATGCTGCAGTTGCCTATGTATGTTGGATAATATCTGTAGAAAGACTGTGTTAACTTATGTTTGTTTCTCTTGCTCCTTTATCAATCTCTCATTCTCATCCTTAAAACTCTGTAACTTATCCCTGAGGATCCTTACAGTTTCATCCATATCTGGAGGGGTTTCCACCACCCTCCTTTCGTCAGATCCTTCGTCTCTATTGTGGGAGCCATCCCCCACTTCATGACACGTCACCATCCTTTAGCTTGGATTTTTCCCCTGATTCACTGACTGCTCGAGTGTTGCCAAAAACACTTACTGTTAGCTAACAATCTATTAGTTTATGAACAATACATGGGTCAATGTCTTAAATTCATACACACATCAGAAAATTTCATTCTTTTCTTTACTAACATTTTTAAATCAGAATTTTTAAGAAAGAGGTAAGGTAGAGTGTCATTCTTTTAAAATTACTCCAAATAGAGTTTTTAAGTGACTCATCCATGAGCCCAAGCAGGTCAAGTGTTGTAACCATGCTTTGATACCAATTTGTAACACACCCACGATTGGGCAAAAATAAAAATAAAAAAAATTTCCTTAATTAGTTTATTTCTCCATTCATGGTCCCTAATCCTGGTCAATGGAAGTCAGGGAAGAACCTCAAATCCACTTAACAAGCCCTCTTTCTCTTAAAGCACAGGCTATATGGAGCTCATGACTTTCTCCTTTGCACCTTTAAGCTTCAGCATATTTAGGCGCTAGCTCTCCTAGTTAATGCCCTTCCTTTATGTGACCAAGGTGGTGACTAGTCACCAAATCGAAAGACACATTGTGATTTCATCGACTTCGCATCTCACGAAATTCACTTGCTTGTCCTTCCCTTGAAATGATTCGATGACCCAGATCTCTCCTTGATCCAACGCCTCAAATCAAATTGTGATTTCACGTTTCGCGAGTTCCCAGAACTCTTACTTCTGTCTTCCTGAGTTGCGGACTCCCGATAAGGCTAGATTTACAGTCCATGATCTCTTTTCGATCAACGGCTGTGATCAAGTCACAATTTCACGTTTCACAACTCTGGAGTTTGGTTCACTTTTTTTCTCTCGATTCTTGATTTCCCGATATTTGCGAGCGTCAGATCGATGGCTCACAACTCCCCACAATCTAACAACTCAAATCAAATCGTGATTTCTCATTTTAAAAATTCTCAAAACTCCACCCTTTGACTTCCCTGAGTCGCAAGTCATCGAAATGATGATCTCTCACCATGTGTCCTCCTGGATGGATGGTTCTAATGATTTTGGGACTTTGGAACCCCGTTCCTCTCATGTACCCTCAAGGATTATCGTTAGGGCACTTTACCTTGATTGGGAGACCACAATTCCTTTATGCTCAGACTGAACGACTGATATATGTTCTCCTCTGTGCTTACTCCTCATTATCTGGACTATGATCTGATGGTCCATATATTTCACGATGATCGATCCAATGGTCACTGTAGGTCCTCCTCCTGAGATTTCACTTTCATCCCTGACTGGGAAGATCTAAGATATTTCAAAGGTCTCGACCTTCGATTTATGTCCTGTGAGCCCTGATGTATGGGTGTCGACTCCCACTTTCCCTCCTGAGCTTTCGAACTTGAGACAAGATCACCTCTTGGAACTCATCTACACTTCGGAAAGGCACTTATCTCTTCTGGGCTTGGTTCTTATGGAATTTTGAATTCCCACATACTCCTACGTTAATCTTCTCACGTCAGATCGACGGTCCATGACCTCCCTTGATCCAATGGACTAGAGTAAATCACAACTTTGGGTTTTGGGAGTTTAGTCATGCCAACGTGAGAATCTCTCGATGTGCAAATCCCCAATCTCACCAATCTGACAGAAAAGGAGGGTCCCGATAGATCCTTAGATCTACGGTCCAAAGAACATCGTAATTTCGAGTTTCGAGAGTTTAGTCGTGCCAATGTGTGAATCTCTCGATGTGGGAATCCCTGATATCACTAATCCAACAGACAAGGAGGGTCCCGATAGATCCTTAGATCTACGGTCCAGAGCACATCACAATTTTGGGTTTTGGGAGTTTAGTCGTGCCAATGTGTGAATTTCCTGATGTGCGAATCCTCGATATCACCAATCCGATGGTCAAGGAAGGTCCCGATAGATCCTTAGATCTATGGTCCAGAGCATGTCGCAATTTTGGGTTTCGGGAGTTTAGTCGCGCCAACGTGCGAATCTCCCGATGTGAGAATCCTCGATATCGCCAATCCGACGGTCAAGGAGCGTCCTGATAGATCCTTAGATCTACGGTCCAAAGCATGTCGCAATTTCAGGTTTCAGGAGTTTAGTTGCGCCAATGTACAAATCTCTCAATGTGCGATCTTGCGAAGATTGAAGGAGTTGAGGCGTTAACACTTGCACCCCTTCTTCAAATATAACGATCACAACAGACCCTAGGTCCTCCCGAATAGATCTCATATGTTCCTCTTCTAAACAAAAGGATATTCCCTTTCGATACTTGAACCTCACTATTCTTCTTGAGATTCATTAGCTCTGAAATACTTAAGGGTTTTGCACTCTTCTTCTTGAACGTAATGCTTGGATGCGTTCTTCCGTGCACTCCTTACATTCATTCCTCAACTGTAGGACTTAAGATGGTCTTGGTCTTTGCCTGCCTTGCAGAGACTCGGTGCATATATGCACTACCTCTCCTGAGATTATTAGACTCTGTCCTTGTAGTGATTACGGGGTTCAACCTCCGCAATCAGGAAATACTCATGTGACTCTAGGACGATAACGAAATTCTCTAGGAAGGTGCTTCTGAGGGATTAAGCTAGCGCATAAGGAAATCAAGAAGATATGAAATTTCTCAAGGAATGAATGCATACTTCTAACTTAATCATTCAGTACAGAAACCATTTTAGGTGCATAACTAAAAGCATGCAATTCATTATTTCCAATTCAAAGAACAAGGCATAGAAAAACTTATCAGAACCATAAGGTGCGATGCCACTGTTAATAGGGGTGCTCATTTCCACCCAACCATAGGCTCAGTCACTCTCAATGGATTTATCAATGGCCACCCCCGAGCTTAGGCCATGATTCTTTGAGATTCAATGTCTCACTTCCATCTCAACGAAAGTTAGGGACGAAGGTTACTCTCCTTCTCCCTAGATAGGGATAGATGAGGAAAAAGGTTACTCTCCTTCTCCTTACTCAATCTCCATTCCCTGTGATCAGAACTCACTTTTCTCTTTCAATCCTTCCTCGGACCCAAGATTTTCTTATCTCCTCTCTGCATTCCTCGCAGGTCCCCCTCTGCCCACACCACACTTCCTTTCTTGCCTTCCTCAGCAAGATTGCATGTGGCTTGAATCCCCAGTCTGTGGTCAGGTATGGACGCCTTACATATGGGTGGTATGCTCCATCCCCTCATTAACTCTTGAGGAGGCCTTCCCAGCTACCAGCCTGACTGTAATTCATTTGAGGTCAGAGGGTTGTTTTGATCTTGAGCAATTAAAACCAGCGTAGTACTAGTTTGGTGGAGGTTAACGCAACCATTCCGGGTCCCCTCCACCACCTTTTCATTAGCAATCATGGTCTCTCTTAGCACATCCCCTTCTCAGTAGTTATGCAACATGTTTCCATTATCTATTAAAATAACAAGATTTACATTCATCGACCTTTTATACAAGGGTCCATCAAATCAAACATTCATACTTTGAGTTTTCCATAGTTCCTGGCCAATAAAGTTATATTTACAGACTAGGGGAAACAGGGTGTTATAGGGGGTGATACTGTTGCTGAGATTTGGAATAGTAGTGTCTACGGTTGGGTGGAATGTCCTTGTTCTGTAGCCAGTTGGTGTCTTCTTTTATAAATATAAGTGCTCTCTGTTATGGTATTATTTACCTGTATATGAATGTATTCTATTATGTATTTATTTATCGTTTAATTGAATCTTTAGAATATGCATGCTTGTTGGTTAGTGTTGTGCATGTTGTTAAATCTTTTCTTTTATGAATTCTTATTAATCTAAAGAGAAAGAAATCCAAGGGTGGGCTTGAAGGTAGCGTACCCTGATCTGTGGTTGGTGAGGTATGTTACACCTAGATAGGGGGTGGTCTATTGTAGAATGATACAAATGCAATAGATCCTATGGTTGGGTGGAAAATTGCTCGCCCTTAGTAAGTTTTTTTGGACAACAAACTTTAAATAGACAAGTGTTCATCACTACCCTCTAAAAATCTATACTCATATTTGAATTGATAAAATGTACATACTTTATATTTCCTATGAGATAGACGACTTCATTATGTTGATTTAAAAAAAAGGTTTGGATCAATTGATTAAAGAATGGTTGAAATGTTTAATGGGTGTGTATTCTGCAATTTCCTCCATGCAATAGTGTATTCTTGAGCTAGTTATTTCTTCTATGTGTATGCAACAATAAACTCGGGCTAAAAGTATGGAAAAAACCATGTCTAAAGTTATGGAAATGAGGAATCTGTAGGATCTTTCTTTCTTTGAGGATTTAAAGAGACAATCTAAACATATATGGTATCGTTTATATGAAATTGTTACGGGTTTGAGCATGCTATGTCATGATTTCGTAAGATCGGAAAACAAATGATCATCCCTACGTGTTATTGGGCTAGGTGTTTTAACTTGTATCCCTTCTTATTCAACAATATTACCTAATTTTACTCTTATATTTAGCATTAAAATTATGAGATGTGTGCACCATTGGGAAATTAAGTTGTTTTGGTTGTAAAGTGTCATTGCCTAGCAAAACCACAAGCTTGTAGTTGGTTACACCAATTGAACAAAGTTCATGATAGAAAAGTTTAGGCAATATGACTGTGGAAATATTGGGACCTTTGCAAATCCTCCCAAAGAAATTTCCTTCGAAATCTACATTTCCCATATATAGCCCTCTAGGGCTCTCTTTGAAGGATTTGTGTTGGAATGTTGCCATGAATATTTCATTAAGTCATATTGTGAGAAGGAACAATGAGTGTATGTAACATTTCACAATTTGAAAATAGGTGCATATAATTGTCTTGGGTTCAACATTTAGAATGGTTTGAGCCCTTGGTGTTAGCGATTATTCTTGTCTTGGGCTCGAGAGCATCCAGGTCTGCACATTGCACAGGAAGCGCCCAATCGCAACATGGGAGAATCCTTTTTTCAGTGACGCGTCCAGCAAGCGGGCGAAGTCTTACTGTCGGCGGTCGAGATCCACCTACAGATTTTATCGATGGTCATCAGATTTTTGGGGCTACTGGGTTGCCCAAAATTTAGCACAGGGGACAGCTCCCATATTTCAGGACAAATCTGGGTCGTCCAATCCCATTGGGACAGTTGGCTGCCAGTCGACATATCGGGGATCGGGGTTTCGGGAGTCAAGGAGGTGTCTGTTCATTGCAGTTGAAGTCGTCGATCGACGAAACGTCGAAAGCACCTTTGGCGTCGAGAGCATCCAGGACTTGGGGCCCACAGCATCATCGGGAGGATTTAGAACCGTTAGATCGCAAGGACGTGTGGCACACATCTGTGTCATGTTGGTATTCAGGAGTTCGAGGGGTAAGCGCTCCTCTTCATTTCACCTCTCGAAACCTCGAACCCTGAAATGCCGAAAGCGCTCTAGAAAATAGGCGAGAGTTCACGGCCCATGGTCACTCGAGGGAGTAGAAGGGGCTGTACCAAAAAGGCCAAAATCTCTAAGATGAGTTTCAGAAGGGGGGCACTGTGTCTCCAGATGTTGGTTCAACGTGATCTAAATCCCGATGCCTGCTTGGGATAAATGAGATAAGAGATAAGGTGGTTGAAGCCTCACTTCACTCATTAATTACAAGGAATGAACATCCCGGCTGGAAGGTCTACCTGAGACGGTCCTCTATACTGGTTCTTTCCATGGAAGCCACGTCGAGTCCTCGACTCACTAGGGAAGCCTGCACATGCTAATTCAACATTTAAGGGCTCAGCTACCCCCTGGCACGAGCCATGCAGAATTAAGGTGGTGTATGACAGGAGAAGTGCATGCCGGATTTGATTGAGGAAACACAATACATTGAAAGCCCTAAGACGCTGCTGCTAAGGAAATTTTTCTGAGTATATAGGCTCAGTCTTTGTATTTTGTAAAGTATCGATGGTTGAGCAAGGCTCCCAATTGTAAATTTTTTATGAAGCGCTGGTTGCTCTGGTTAATGTAGAAGGAATTTGAGACTTCTTACTTTATGGATGTCAGCCTCTTTTCCATCTCTTGTATACTGTGTTAGAACAACTCGGAATTGGAGGATCCAGTCGAGTTGTAGATGTTATAGGATGATGTAGGTTGGATCACTGTAACAGTTACATTGTTTCTAATCGGTTCCTATTATTTTCGTAGCGCTGAACGACTTATAATTGGAGGATCCAGTTGAGTCACTCTTCAGCTCCTTGAAGCTCTGGACCAAGAGGATCTTGGCTTCTGAGTTTTTCATCCTCAAGCTTCTGAAGGCTTTTCTCTCGAGGTGGTCTGGCTTGTCCTTCTCACAAGTCTTCTATCTACCACCCTTTAATCCATTCACTGACAGAAGTTGGATCAAGACCTCCCTTGCTGCATACATACCAAGCCCGGTTTCCTGAGTTAAGGTTTTATCTTCTCGAGTCTTTATCCATTTGATCACCCCATTAAAAAAATCGTGACATAAAACTGATGGGTGTTGGACTATGCTCCTGCAAGAAATCCAGGAGTCACTTCTGATGCTAACACTTGGCATATAGAGAAATTTTTTGCACCTTCATCAATCAAACCCATCCTCCAATCGGTTCCAAGTTACTGGCCTTGCCGTCAATGTCTTAAACCAATATTCAAAATTGTGCTTAAAGGAACCCTCTCTATCGGCATTTAGCAAGAAATATCTCCATCGATGCTTTGGATAATTCTACCCTTCAACGATCGGTTGGACTAGTGATTAATCAATGCCCAAAATTACCCTTAAATTCAAAGCCCTAACTCAATTTTCCCTCGGTAGTTGACTAATTTTTCCTCGCCGGTGAAGGAATGGAGCAGAGAGGAATTCGACACCTGAAAATCCTTTGGATCGGCACTTGAAACGACCTCTCATATAGGTGAAGGATCAAAATCCATTCTAGCGACAATTTGTCTGAATATTTTTCCTTCATCGGTGTCAGTTACCTCTTGTAATCAACATTTGAATGAAACGGTTCGGATCGGTGCCCAGAATGAACTCCCTCATTTCCTTGACTAATATCGAACTTCAACACTCAGTGGAAACTCTATCTTCCTTGTTAGTGCCCTTCATATTTTATCCATGTCTTTGGACGACCTAGACCTCTCTTCAGCGCCCTCTAATTCCCTCATTTTCCAGTGCCCAAAAGAGGCTTGATCATCGAATAAATGAAGGAAACTCGCCCTTCGGCAAGATAACCAAACTCGTCCCTCAGCGCCCAGTGAGACTTGTTCTTTCCATGGATAAGATTTTTTTACGAGTCCAACAAATTCACTCTTTCACACTTTCAATATGAGTCCAACAAATTCACTCTTTCGGTGAGTTCAAATAACTCACACTTTCAATGGATAAGTTTTTTTATGAGTCCAACAAATTCACTCTTTCCGGTGAGTTCAGAGAACTCACACTTTCAGCACTTGACAACATCCTTTCATTACGCCGAAAGGCGTACACCTATTGACAATGGGCACAATTAATGATCTTTTAACCTTATTTAACCTTAAACCCTAATCTGATGGCTATGCATTGAAGATGTTGGCATATTCTTAGTCGTCCTCCAAAATCAATGGATCAGATTTATTGTTCATAACTTTCTTGCATTTAAACATGTTTACTTTTTACCATTTAAACATTTAAATGTCGATTCTTGTAATCGACATTTAAACATGTTTACTTTTTAACATTTACCTAATCACATTAAAAAATTACTGTAAGGATATGTAATTGCCACATTCCATTTATCAACCTAATGCAGTCAAACGTTTCATATTACCACAGACGGATTACCACAAACATTTTATATTGGGAGCACCGGTTTTCAGTATATTGAAAGCACGCGTTCTCAGTGGCTACCTTTCGGCGTTCTCAGCCGCAAGTTAGCGGCTGTGCTAGTCGACAGACTATTAAAACTATTTTTGGCGCTTGCTAAATTCTTTGCTCGAAGACTTGACATTAGAGTTGTATTTAAGGAAAGAAGTTTTGCCGATAATCATGAGAATTTCATACACCCCACCAACGTAATGAAGATTAAGAGGTCAGAGTTGTTACACTTCCACTTATGGATTATATCTGTATTTAGGTCGATATAGTCGATGCTCCAACATATTATAGCAGAGGAAATGAAGAGATGTGGAAGATGGAAGTAGGTTAGTGTAAAGATGATTTAGAGTTAGTTGAGGATGTTTCTTGGGGATTTTATGTGCCATTCTATTTTCTTACTTGGTTCCTATCATGTTTATAACATTTTTTTTGATTTAGGGGAGGCATGTGCGGGGCGAGGCGAGGGTGGGTGTTGTATGGCCCGAGAGGAGTTAAGGAATTGGTGTATTTTTGGAACTTTAGTATTACAACAAATATTACTGCAGAGCTTATGCAGTCTATCAAGGGGTGCAATTAGCACTACAAAAGTACCTTACACACTTGAATATAGTGGGGGACTCTAAGAACACCATACAATATTTTGTCACTGACTCCAATCCAAAGGAGATTAAGTTAAAATATCTCATAGGAAGGATTCAAATTTCTCTTTCCAATATCTTTGTTCATTTTTTCCACATTCTAAGAGAAAATAATAAGGAAGCAGATGAAATGGCTAATAGAGCCATTGGTTTAGCCCCAAGCTTGTTGGGAGTTTGTGGGATGGTAAGTAATGTAACCCCTCCTTAATGAAAGGGGCTAGGATATTGGGTGGGGCGCTAGGGGTCCACGTAATGCACCATTGGAGGAGAACGCATGGCAAGATCATGCATAAGGGGTTTTATCATGTCCTCTTCATGTCAAGATCATGATTGGACAACCTCTTGTCTATTTGGTCTGTGGTGAAGGCTTGGCCACTATTAGATATAATTACGATGCAGGTGCATACAAGGTTACCAACATGTGGAAAATGTACTTCGCCTCGTGGGAATGTAAGGAAGGAAGTACATTCATAGCCTTATGTGTGTGTTGGATTTCATGGGGGACGAGAGTGATACAATGATTCAAGGATATGCTCAGGTGTTGGAAGTACAGGTCTTGGCAATGGAATTTGTTAATGAGGTTTGTTGGGTGGTATTGTTGTGCGAATATACCATTGCAAAACACGGTTGTGATATGGAGAAGGAAGGAGATGCATGTATTCATATGATTTCGACTCGATGCAATTCATTTAAAGCAGAGATTGAACTCTTAATTCCTAGATGGGAGAACAATTTTCTAAGGAGAGGAGAATATTGGAAGTGTAATTGCATTTTGTGGCTAGTCCGGTCGCTCCTAGGTGGCAAAACGGTTCACAAAAATGGTTTGGTAAGTGTCGAAGGCAATGATTTGAATTGGTTTGATCACGAGGATAGTAGACTTGAGTCTATTGGTCAAGTTGCTAATTGGTTTGGTGTAATTTTTTCCTTTTTTTCAAGAGGTGCCTTGGATTTCACTCCCGCGTGTAATTTCTTGTTTCTTCTACTCCCGGGATACAATATGGTGTGTGGGAAGCTGGTAGGATTTGTGGTTGGCGGTGTGGTGTCTTGACTCTGAGTTGAATATAGAAACAATTGCAAGTACATGATGGTAGGAAAGAAATTTGGGCTCTCGATCCAAGAAGAGGAAGAGATGGATGATAAATTTTATGAAAATAAGAAGTTGGAAATCAATATTAATGCCCTCAACTCTACAATGTCATTTTCTTTAGAGACATTGGGTCAATATTTGATGTTAATTGGGAAACTTCAAGATGAGGTGGACTACTTGAGAAGACATGGGGAATATCTGTAGTAGAAATTGGATTAGCGGGTGGAAAGGCTGAAATCACCAATCGAGGATATGGACTCAGGCTGCTCACACAGGCCAGAGGAGAAGTGGAGAAGGTTCCTGTTGGATCTGAACATTGTTGTGGCATTCTCTGAAGAGAAAATTATGAAAAAGGAAGAGCTCCGAATGCATCATTATTAGGATTGACATGTTTTGTTTTGTTCTCAAAATACTTGATGTATTTTATCGGATATATTCAATACAACATGGTTATAGTCATAGGATATTATGAAACTATAGACATGATATAGAAACTTGGATAGTAGAAGGACTGCTGGAACTGAAATTTTGTTATGTTAATTAGCTCCTTGATTTTTTACTCAACGGCTTCAGTCGTGCCCTTTTTAATGACTACAATTTTTTAGTCTTTGTTAAAAAAAAACATTTGTTTTGATTCATTTTTGATAATTTAAATGTGATGATCAATGATTGATGAATTATTGTAATTATATTAGTAAATTTTACTAAATGATACGTTATTTGATTTATTCTAATGCATACTTGGTTGTGAACATACTAGAATTATGCATTAGAGACAATGATTATTTATCATTAATACATGTTGATGCACTGATTTTTTGGGGATTTTCTGAGGGTCATAAGTTTTGACTCGGTTATCCGTTTGGGCTGAAATTTTATGATGAGTTGTGTCTTGAAGAGTTCACTGCCGCGTTGGATGGATATATCCAATTGGACATCATTTCGACACATTTTTGGGGCCAAATTATTTCATATAAGGCCTCAAATTGAGGTTTTAGTGTTTTTACGGGAATTTTTAGTTTTTCAATTATCAACTATCTCTTAATTTATGAGATTAATAAAAAAAGCGAGTTGAAAAATAGTGTCATTCTAGTTAGCTCTTAGAGTCATGCAAAACTTTTCTAAATTTATTTGTTTTTTCTAAAAAATAGTTGTTTTTCTAAAATTAGTTGTTTTAGAAAATTAGATAGTAGTTATAAGGAGTTGAACTTTGATTGTAATAGTTAGGATGATGAAGGAATAAAAGAGATTTATTTTTCCATTCTCTTGTGTTTGCATGGTTTATTTGATCTTGTGAATGAATCTCAGGCTTTGGCTACATCACATGTGCAAGTTATGTGTATGCTAGTTGTACATGCATACATTGTGCATGTGTGAAAGTACAACTACTTGATATATTAATTACTAAAGTAGGTTATTGATTACTTCATTAATGAATAAATGATTATAAAAATTATATTACATATGTAAATATCTTATAGCATTAAATATCCTTTTTGACTTGATTTATTGGTGTGTATGATTTATTAAATAGGTATGGTGGATTGTCATGAATTTTGGGGAAAATAGTCAAGTTTTATTTATAAGACAAGACCTTGGGAAATGGGATGGAAATGAGATAAGGTTGTGAATTTATCAAGAGAAGAAAGGGGGATTGGGGGTTGAACTATTTGATACGAGGATTGCATTTCTTAGAAGAATCAAAACTATTGGAACTATTAAAAATATTGGATCTATGAGATAAGGTGGGATATTGGATTGTGGGTTGGTTGTTTTTCTTAGATATTTGGGCATGGAGGGCCACAAACCCAAGGTTTCCTAGAGTTAGAGAACCATATACATTATTTCTACTTATTACTCCATAAATATTTATTATCCAAGAAATTACAATAAATAAATTTATTAATCACTTATTCATCCTAAATTATAAGTTAAATTGCTTTAGGAATTAGTTGTTGAATGTTATACTTGACAACCAACATAAAATGTTTAATTCTTAAGTTTAAATTATAGTTTTATAGTAGCAAATCATAAAACTGTAAATTAAACTAATAAAGAATCTGAAAAGATCTAGATATATGGTAGTATAATGGTAATTTATAACACCTATTAAAGAAAGAGTTACGACATTGAAGAGTGTTACACATAATATTAAGGTGATATCCATAATCTATAACTATTTTTCCAATATCGTAGAATCTTTAGCCTACTACAAATAGGGCTATAGATAGCTTAAAATAGTAAACTAGAGTGACCAGTGCGTTTCCGATGGAAATCTCATTAAAGATTTTATTCAATGCTACGCACTTTCCGGTCGGTAGTTACGCTTGATAAAATCCTCCTCCGTTTCTCCTGAGAGCACAGAAACAAAATAGCAGGTGGGTGAAGAACGCATGAGGCCCTGTCATGGCAAAGAAAGCATGTGTAGTTGTTGTTCTCATTTTGATGGCTATCCTCGTAAAGGATTCATACTCCTCGTTTTCACAGTCATATTCAAGTAAGTTGGAACGCTCTGATTCTCGTCTCAATTATTTTCTTSYTGTTATATTATCTGATTAATCGTGCGTTTTTATAACAAAAACGACTTTATTTATTGTTATGAATTGAATGATGAAGCAGATGATSGGGCATTAATGGATTTYGGGGGACGAAAGATGATGATAAGAAGCGGTTATCAGAATAAGCAGCCGAGGCGGAGCGATATGGGAGAATCCAGGAAGGAGTTAGAGTTAGCCGCTGCACTGCCGAGGAGGAGGCCGCCGCTGGTGCCACCGACGCCCAGAGCCAACGGCAACTTCCCSGGMCYTGATCCACCACYGTACAAGTAAATATTTTACTGAAAATACCCTACAGAAATATCAGTCATCTTCTGGGATTTTCATAGGGTGCRATTCGAATCAATAATAATCCTYGTGATCTTAACTTTGGTCKCGGAGAGGAAGCTTCTTAGATTTCTGTTCACCTGGACTGTTTTCTTCATCTCGTATTTATATATCTATACAATCTATGTTGCTAAAGTGGGTATTTCGGAATTTCAGAATTTTTCGGCATCTAAAAATCATTTCGGTTTGTCCTAAGTGTTTATTACTTACTCCCTTGGAAAATAGTTTTCGCTTCTGTTGACTTTTTCTTAATCTATAATTAAAAAAAAAAAAAAGCGGTAGTCTAAAAGGTTGGTTTTGGCCCTTTTCTGTTTAATTTTGATTGTCTCCTGAGAAGATAAATTGTAATTTGTAATGGTTGTATTTGAAGTTTTAAATTTTAAGTGGTTAAAGTTGTATAATCTGAATGTTTTTCTCTTAATTATTGCTCTTTCATTTCCGAGAGAGAAGAATGGATTCTATCAATTATAGGTTGTTCTTTCCCTTTATCAAGAAATTTTTTCCTCGACTCTTCTAATCTTCTAATTGAATTATTTAGAATTCATGTTCGAAAGATCTTCCTCTTCCGGGAGAGAAGGGAGGATTCCATTAAATAAAGGTTGTTCATATTTATTTTACTTGATCTGAGAGCCATAAACTGCACTGGAATGGATGATCCATCTTTTTAGCTCTCAATCTTTGTTGATCTCTTATAGTAATAGGTTTGCAAGGGTAACTTGGTATATCTACCATATGGTCATTGACCCGGATATGTCCATGATTAACTAATTGTCTAGCACCCGGAATGGTGAGAGTCATACCCAATTGAAAAAGAAGATTATCCGAACGCATTTCAAGTAATTGCAATAAGACCTGGCCCGTTGATCCTTTGGCTCTTCTAGCAATACAAGCATATTGATTGTTCCCGGGCATAACATAACTTGTCTCCATTCACTTCGTATCAGTTCATTCCATAGTTTCCAGTATAGCTATCCCCACCCTCCTCTGATGTAAACCTACGAGCTACTAATAAATGTTCTCAACTTGATATCTATAAAAATAGATGGATCATATGTATCCAATTTGTTATCCATATATTGTAAATTGGACTCACTCATTAATATATGATGGGGAGAGCCCTTTTAACTCAGCGGTAGAGTAATGTCATGGTAAGGCGTAAGTCATCGGTTCAAGTCCGATAAAGGGCTCATATTTCCTACGAAGAAAGAAGGCTCGGGTGTCCATTTCTCTGTCTATTACATAGATAGAAATATGGACACCGAAATAAGAAAATGACACTGAATCCAGTCCATTTTTTATTTTATTTTATGGGCGAACGACGGGAATTGAACCCGCCCGTGGTGGATTCACAATCCACCGCCTTGGTCCACTTGGCTACATCTGCCTCGGAAAAACAAACCAATTGTCTCTATCTACAGTCATTTTTTCTTGGAAGAAATGACGAGGCTAACATTTGTATGTGGGTCAGCGACCTCTTACAGGGGATCAAAGAAAGATTGATGACTAATTCCCAACCAACTCTCGAACAAGTTTTTCTTAAGTAATTTTTATTTCTTCCGAAGACATATCCTGATCCCATCCTTCCTCAGTTCTTTTGAACATGAATAATCTTTCTTTTTTTGTATCGATCCTTTGTCCATTCACCCATGGACGATAACAATCATTTCTTCCCTTCTAGTCAGATTATCATTTTGTTCTAAAATAACGCAGTTTTGTAGATTGGTTCGGTAGATCCCACGTTATTCCCAAAAAAAGAAGAACGGAAAAAATATCAAATCACACCATCTCTGTAATAGGTAAATGCTTCTTTCTCCTCTGGAGCCATCAGCATTATTCACAATAAGATATCCACTACAATTGTGAAGGTCTTATCAATAAAATTGTCATTTCTCTGAGATCTAGGCATAGTCAATTACCAATTAGATAATTTCCTTCATTCCCTTATACAAATGATTCCATGAACGAAATTTTTTTCTGGTGCACAATACCATAAAATGGATTTACTTACAATCGGAAATATGTTATCATTCTATTCCAATTTATTCTTTCAAATGGGAATAGATAGGGAATATTTGGAATAATTGTTCATTAGTAATATGAATAATAATGGAAAAAAGATTCGTATTGAAAGAATACTGGATTCGGTAAACTCGGGAAGTCCAGTTCGATCATGATCCGAACAAAGAAAGAGTTAAACGATCGAGCATTGCATAATGAGAATGAAATGCCCACCCAGCTATTGTGTGCTTTATTCATATAGATAAAGGAATACCGGGAAAAATATAGTCATCATTACACAGGATCATTGCCAAAGAATTAGTTCTTATACAATTGATAAGACGATAACTATAGATCCATATATATTCATAATATGAAATGGATAAGTTAATCTGTCTCCAATTATTGATTGGTCGATCTGAATAAGATCGTCAGATCAACAAGGATAATTGAGGATTTCCTAAAATAGGAGGAAGTTGGATAAAATGTCCTTTCGTCTTTATTTATTATCTATTTATTTCCGAAAGATTGAACTGTTTGTACCCGAACAAAAATAATTCGTAAGGAAGTTGCTATTCACCAATTTTGTTAATTAGAACCAAGAGATCTCATAGGAAAGATGGCCGAGCGGTTCAAGGCGTAGCATTGGAATTGCTAATATAATTTCTCTCATAATGCCCTACTCTCCCACCCTCTATAGAGGGTGGGAGGGGGTATAATTTCTCTCATAATGCCTCCCCCTCCCACCCTCTATAGAGGGTGGGAGGGGATGGCATTATGAGAGAAATTATATTGTGGGAGGGGGGGAATTATGAGAGAAATTATTATGAGAGAAATTATCCCACCCTCTATAGAGGGTGGGAGGCGGGGTGCATTATGAGAGAAATTATATTATGATTTCTCTCATAATGCCCGCCCCTCCCACCCTTATATTATAATTTCTCTCATAATTCTTCCCCCTCCCACCCTCTAATATAATTTCTCTCATAATGCGCCGCTCCCCCCTCCCACCCTCTATAGAGGGTGGGAGAGGGGGGCATTATGAGAGAAATTATATTAAGATCGCATTTTTCGCACTTCGTTCAAATAATAGTTGTACCCCTACAAAATTCTTTTGTTTTTCAGTATTATCTCTATAATCATCCCTATTCCCCTCATCAATCCTCCTATCCCACCAAGGGATATTAATTTTTCTACTAAATTATGCATTCACAAATGTAATTTAAACAATAAAAAAATTGAATAATGATTCCTTCTGTGATTTTGAACGGTGATACCTTCTTAATGGTGATACTATCTATGGTTTTGAACGGTGATACAATCTATGGTTTTGAACAATGAAACCTTCCATTGTGCCGATTTTTTTATCTCCGGTTTTGAGCAGTGATACCTTCAGCGGTTTTAAATATATTATGTGGTTTTGAATAAATCTGTGGTTCGAAGGACACATTATCTGATTTTGAAGTCTTGGTGATACACGAAGAGCATTAAAATACCTATGCGGTTTTTGACCAAATCCTTGGAATAACACTGCATTTTTTAACTCGAGTAAGTAAGTTGTTATTTATTTTCTCTTTTTTCTATTATTTTTAATCTGATCACTTCACCACTTCCAAAACATTATTTCC
>ML805145.1:260944-273275 GCA_009831015.1 Picea engelmannii | reverse complement strand
TGTGTAACTGCAAAGAATATTCTTATCCCCTTTTGTGGATAAAGATAAAATATATTTATTATTGATTAGATCAATCCCCTTTTGTGGATTGATCATGTCAAGTATTGTAAATGACCAAATCCCCTTTTGTGGATTGGTCAAACCCTAATTGTATTAGGCTAAATAAGAAGTCGGCCCCAGAATATATTAAAGAGGCCGCATAATATATAAAGGTGGTTATAACCACTCGGAAGAAGAAGTCAGCCCTGCCAGTGAAGAGACACTTCCACATGTGCCAGAATTGTATAAATAAGAGAGGCCAACGCCTCATTTAGACACACACTCAGCTCACTCATCTAGTGCGCAAGTTTTGAAGGAAGTTGTAGTTGTCGGTTGCCGGAAGAAGGAAGAGAGAGAGGCATTTTGCTTAGTTTTGGATATTCTCTGTTGTCTGGTTCATTATCTTGGCATTTTATTGGCTATTTATATTAAGGAAGTTTTGTTGGGTTTTCTTCCCCTTGAGGGTTTCCCAGGATAAATGCTTGTGTACTCTTGTGATTGTGTTTCTCTCAGTGATCTTGTCTATGCTATTGTTATCTAGTAAATTGAAAGTAACCTAATAATAGCAGAAACTTTAACAAATAGGACACCCAGGAATCAAATCAAGTGAGGGACAACTTCACATCTCACCCAAGCAGATGAGAAGAAAGAAAGGCAGGAAATCAAACAACATAGCCCTCCAGGAACTAGGAGCTCTGCTGATAAACTCAGGTAAGATAAAAAATATCTTTCCAAACTCCCCCCCACATGTTTAAATGAATATTATAACATGGAATATTAGAGGCCTAAACATCCCACGAAATCAAAGAATCTTTAAAAACGGACTGAGGAAGGAACAATCGGACCTCTGTTTCATCCAAGAGACAAAATGTACTATAGACGGAATGAAAGCAATCAACAAAAACAATGGAGAAAGTACAAGACATTTGTTGTCGAAGGACAACAAATGGAAGGCAATATTCTCACTTTGTGGAACCCACAAGTGATGAATCTACTAGCATATGAAGCCACCAGACACACACTTCCGATTAATATGCAAATCATAGGTAACACAGAGGTGATTCTATGCACTAATGTGTATGGTCCCCAGATGTTGGAAGAAAAGATAAGAATCCTCCTAGACTTAGAAAACCTAAAATCTCATTCCAGTAACCTCCATTGGATCATGGCAGGGGACTTCAACATTGTCATGACACTTGTGGAAAAAAAGAGAGGCACCAGGAGACTGGATAGAGATGTGGAATACTTTTCATCTTTCATTGACACAATGGAGATGGTGGACATCAAAACCAGTAATGGCTAGTTCACATGGAACAACAAATGGATAAAACAACATCATATAGCGACGAGGCTAGACAGATTCTTGGTGTCAGAGTCCATCATTCTAAAGGGTTTAAATTTAGACTGCAACATCCTTTTCTGAGGGGGTTCAGACCATTGGCCAGTCCAATTGGAATCAAACCTTCAAACCACACCAAGGAATAGACCATTCATATTCGAGAAATTTTGGATCAAACATCCCACTTTCAAGGGGAAACATTAGCTAATGGTGGCGGGCGCAACAACCAGAGAAAGGGAAAAGGATGTTAAATCTTTATAAGAAACTCAGGTACATCAAACATAAACTCAAGGAGTGGAACAAGGAAATCTTTGGAAACAGAAACCAAGAAAAACAATATAGATGAGGGCTATACAGAGGATAGGAAAAAGGAAGAGACCCAAATGACCCAGGAATGGGAAGCAATATTCTGGCAGGAAGAGACTCTATGGCGCCAAAAGTCCAGAATCAGGTGGCTAAAGGAAGGGGAGTGGAATGCAAAAAAATTTCATAGAACAACCATTGCTAGAAGAACCCACAAAAAAATCCTGAAAATTCGGGATTAGGATGGGATCGAGAGAGAGTCCCAAAAGCAGATTGAAAACATGTTGGTAAACCACTTCCAGGGGATATCCCTGGAACCCAAACAAGACTGAATGGAGACCATACAAAGGATAACTCAACACATCCCCAGGCTAGCTACTGAGGAACAAAATATCAACCTAAATAAACCCAATGCTAAGGAGGAAATTGACCAAGTGGTCTAGGAGATTCCCAATGGAAAGGCCCCAGGCCCAGATGGTTTAACAGTGTAATTCTTCAAATCCTATTGGGAAGTGGTCAAACATGACATTTATGGGGTGGTGGAAGACTCCATATGCTCGACCTCCATTTTGAAAGAGTTAAATGCCACAATGATTACATTAATCCCCAAAGAAAATGAAGCAAGGACCCCAGACTGCTACAGACCCATAACTTTATGCAATGTGGTCTACAAGATAATCTCCAAAGTCATACCCAATAGACTAAAACCTCTCCTACCCACACTGATTTCATAGGAATATGCGGGTTTTGTAGAAGGGAGACAAATTTTGGACAACATCATCCATGCCCATGAGCTGATACACACAGTGAAACTCTGGAGGAGAGGGGGGATGATAATCCAACTTGACCTAGAAAAGGTTTATGACAAAATTAGTTGGCATTATATGGTCAAGACTTTGGAATCTTTTGGCTTTGCGCAACACTAGATCAACTAGATTGTCAGCCTAGTCTCAACGACAAGTTACTCGCTTTTAATCAATGGAGCCCCAGCCAAACCCTTTTGGCCTTCAAGTGGCATCAGACAAGGAGACCCACTATCACCTTTCATGTTCATTCTGATGATGGAAGGACTCAGTAGAAGCATAAAAAGTGCAACTATAGCAGGAGAAACCAATTGAATTACAATCCCAATAGGTACAAAGTCCACCTACTAATCAGTAATATAGATTATGTTAGTGTTGGATCGATAAAACATTTGATCTTTCCCTTTCATCTCTTCTGAAGTATCTGTTCATTCCATTCTATCTAGATAGTGTCTATATACATAGGTAATAGATAGATACATCGGGGGTTCAATAACTAATTACCTTTTCATCGTTATTAGATATTGACATGAATATTATCGATGGATCATGTTGATATTGGGTCGAGCTGGATTTGAACCAGTGTCGGCTGCAACAGTTTGTCTTGTATTAAAGATTCAAGGCCGTTATGAATTTTAAATCATCTAACAGGCATCAAACCTTTCGAAAACTTCCCTACCTCCACGCACCAACAGTTCGTTGATGACACCTTACTCCATTTCACACCCACAGTCAAGGAAGAAAAAGTCTATAAAAGAATCTTAGAAGAGTTTGGGGAAGCCTCGGGTGTGTAGATCAATCACACCAAATCAATGATCTATTTCTTCAATACCAACCCAGCAATTCAAAGAAACCTGGAAAATATTTTGGGGTTTGAAAGCAAAACGCTCCCAATGGAATACTTGGGAATCCCCCTGATGGACAGAACATGAAAAATGGAAACATGGGAAGGATTTATCAACAAACTACAGGAGAGGGTGAAAAATTGGACTTACAGATCCCTCAACCTAGTGGGGAGACTTATTCTGACCAAAGCAATTCTTCAAGCAATTTCGACCTATATGATGTCAATGTTTCCGATTCCCAAAGGAATACTCCAAAAAATAAAAGCCATCCAAAAGGAATTCCTATGGTGAGGAGAAGAAAGAAAGAAAAAACTGGCCCTTGTGCCCTGGGAGAAGGTTTGCAAACCCAAATGCAAAGGAGGCCTAGGGTTACAAGACCCATAGGTAACCAATAAAGCCTACGGGGAGAAACTCTGGTGGAGATGGGTCAAAGAAAAGGAAACGTCGTGGGAAACCCTTTGGAAGGCCAAGTATGCCCCGGACATCAACGACTAGTATCAAATTCGCTTTATGGGCACAAGGGAGGGATGAGGCATCTGGAATCTAGCCTAGCACAACAAAACTTGGATCCAAAAACACAACTTCTAGGAAGTGAGGAATGGTAAAACAACCAGATTCTGGGAGGACATGTGACAACATGAACCCAGAATGGAAAATCTGGATAGGGAGGAACTCCAACAGGAGATGACCGTGCAAGGAAAAATCAAAATCCATGACTACTGGAAACAAGAAAAAAACCGCGACAGATGGAGGTTCTGGGACAAACTCAATCCACCAAAATAGAGATCGAATCGCAACAATAACGAAAGAGGTGGAGGATGAATTGGGGAAAAGGAAAATTGTAGTCTTAGAAGAAGAGGACCAACTAAGATGGGGCAGGAAAAATGGTGGGGAATTCAACTTAAAAGAAGCTTGGAATTACATCACGGCCCAGGACCAAGAAGATCTTGTGCAATAGTGGGGAAAGATTTGGGACAGCCCCCAGTGGCCAAAAATAAAAATATTCAAATGGTTAGTACTTCACAACTGAATAATAACTCGGGAAAACCTAAGGAAAAGGGGTTTCATAGGCCCATCACAATTCCACCTCTGTCAAGCAAAGGAAGAAACAACGAATCACCTCCTTGATGAATGTAATTACACAACAGAGATCTGGGATTGGGTGGAAAGCATCTTTCGCCAGTCCAATAGGACCCGAGGTAACATCAACACAACCATCAATAACTGGAATGAGAGCTATAGAAAAAATGAAATGGTGAACCTCTACTGGAATCTCATGACAGGGATGATCATATGGGAAATATGGAAAGAAAGGAACCGATGCATCTTTAGGAACGAAATCCTTTCGGAAAGGAAACTCAAGGAAGCAATAATCTCTTAAATATGAGAAACGGTGCCGAGTCGCAACTACCAGACTGTAAAAGTGCAACCCATAGGCTAGGACTCCTGAATCCTTGAAGTTTTTCACCTAAAATACGGACGCAACAACACACGGGTAGGGCAGCCACCGCAACTCCAATCAAGAGAGAGAAACTGGACACCACCTCTAGTAGGGTTCCTCAAGTGAAATTTTGACAGGGCGGTAAAAGGAAAGCCAAGAATGACATGGATGGGAGGGGTGTTCAAAGATAGTGGTGGAAACATAATCCGGTTGTAAGCTGGGAGTATGGGAAACTCAACCAACAACACAACGGAATTTGGAGCCCTGGAGCTCGGTCTTGAAATTCTAAGTCGTGAAAGGATGACCAACACTATCGTGGAAGGTGACTCCACCTTGGTCATCAACACAGTGAAGATACCCCAAAATGGCACTAGAGTGGGAAAAGTACAGAGACACTAGCGCTTGGCACACTCCCTTCAAAAAATCTAGGAGCATCTGCAAACGATTAACACAGTGGAGTTGCGTTGGGTAGGCAGGTCAACAAATGGCCTAGTGGACAGAATTTCCAACGAGGGGGTTAGCAAGGAAGGATCGAAACTAGATACTACCTGGCTCAACATCCCAAAAGGAAAATTCAGAATGGACTTCCTCTAACTAGCGACAAAAGATTGTGATAGAAACTTAAGCAAGGAAGGTCACATCGAGGACAACAATGAAAGGCCCAGGGGATGACACAAAAGACCCAAGCAAGATATGCCTGCCCAACACTAGTCCACCAATCGCAATGCAGGATCATATTACACAACAAGCGAGGGTACGAAAACAAGGTCATGTCAATAGTAAGATTTGCGGGGGAAGACCATGGGAAAGTATTGAAGACAAAAAATAGGCATCCAATGACGTAAGGCAAGAGGCATTGACACGAACCAGTATTGACCCACCATGCCAAAGACTAGGTACAAGGAGATGCTCAGTAGGATATCAAGCGAGCAGGGGAAAGGGCCCGTACAAGGATACCGATGGAGTCATCATGATCATACATACCGTGACGGGGAAAAAGGATAGGAATTTTCACCTCTACGGGCAGACCATGCTTGGAAGGATGAGCCCGTAGTAGGTAAATTTCAATAAGAGAAGAAACAACAGAAATAGATGTAAACAAAAGAGTGCAACTGCAAGAGCCACCATAGACACAAGGGCACAAAACAGGTTGAGAATCTAGAAAAGGAGGTTCCATAGGCTAGATAGGATGGTGCGAATGAAGCGAACGCGCAACAAAAGGAACCCCCTGGGAAAGGGAACCCAGAAAAATCCCTGGCAGGCTTCAAGGATGGAGCAAGTGGCCAAAGAAGAAGAGGGCACCTTTCACACCCTATTTTCATCAAATGGAATGGCGACCAATAATTGTTTGGAAAAGGAAATCAAAAGAAATCTCAAGGGAAAAACATGGGATGCTCTGACTTAGGAAACGGAGTAGGTAACTAACCCAGGAGCCATGCAACCCAGGGAAACCCTCTACCACAAAATGGTCGAGATGGCGTGGCAAACAAATATGTTGATTGGCAAAGTGAGCTCAGAAAGGGAGGACGCCAGACGAGAGAACAACAAGGAACAAACGAAACTGTTGAACAAAATCCTGAGATGCCTCAGTGGTTTGGAAACCATTACCAAACTGCTAATTGAGGTCGAGAAGGATAAGCAAGCCAAGATTGAGTGGTTGGCTACTCAATTCCACCTCTACCTGCGTTATCTCCATCACATGGACATCACGCCAGCCGACGGGAATGAAGCGCTAGCACACATCAGAAATACTTGCATGGTCTACCAAAAGGAGGAGAACAAGGGCCAAGATGAGGAAGGAAAGAAGCATATCATCATCGTAGACTAGTGTCTGGTTAGTCTATTGGCAAGTCAGTTGGGTCAGTCCTGCATCTATTTAGTCTCTATTTTTCTTCTTCATGTCTGTTGTGATTATCTTGTCAAAAACTGGATATGGTAGGACTGGGTTGGTTTCCCACGGTGGCAGTCCAGTCATACCCCTTGCTTTTTTTTAAAAGCGCAACTCGGGAACCTCTGGCCTGGTTTCCTTTTTGGCAGACTAGGGAGTTCCCTTTTTTTGTATTATAACCCTCTTTTAGTAATACAAGCTCTTAAACTCACTTATAAAAAAATTAAAAAAAAAGTAGAGTAGATTCAAGTAATTTGATTAAATATTAAGCATTGAACAATTCTATGACAACGGATTATGTTAAACTAATACCCACATAATCTGTTGTTAAAGTAATAGTAAATTAATGTTATTAATACTTTATTACTTTAATGTATTAAAATACTATTAATTTCATATCTTTGTAATGTTTTTGTGCTTTATAAATGTATTAAAGAATAATTCTTTCATACTTAATTTATTACTTTATTATTGTATAGTATTACTTCATTAAGTTGTGTAAATGCTAAATGGTTTGTTAAATGTTAATTAAATTATTATTATATCATTGTATTAATTGATTAGGTTGTGTAAACATTAAAAGATTTGTTAAATGTTGAATGGTTTGTTAAATATTAAACCGTTTGTTTGTTAAATTTTGTTTTTAATAGTAAATTATTAATTGTGTTATGTAAAACTGAAAAAGTAAACAAAAAAAAATACAAAAAGTGCAAATTCATAAATGCAAGGGACTAAATGCTGGTAATTTCATTTTTCGTTTTCAAAACGATGACGAGAATATGCCAACATATTTAAATGGTGACTATAAGATCAATTGTTTTTAGCTAAATAACTCTTTAATCCATCGAATTCCAATAGGAGGGATGTCTATCAATGTAATTATACTATAATGTTATATTACATTAACTATTAATTATAAATGTTAACTTATATTAACCAAGTTTATACATAAATTTAAAATTTAAAATTAAATATTTTCTAAGGAAAAGTTTATCGTTAGTTAATCAAAATAGTTAATATAACTAATATATAACATTAAGAATCATAAGTAATCATTTACCCACTTAAGGTCCGATAGACCAATTCGGTCGTAGTGGACGTTAATCATCATTATCATCATCAACATTAATTTATATTAATATAATATATGTACTAACTTATATTAACAAATTTTATACAGAACATTATTATTGATTATTAATAACGTTCATCTTTCCACGTTAATGGAAATGTCAGATTGTGACATTCATCAAATGTCATGTCATATTATAATGTTCATTAACAGTTTTGTCACAATGTGACATTAATGAAATGTGATGTCACATTGTGACATTCATAACGGTTTTGTTCACAATCCAACATTTATCAACAATTATGTTGGAATGTCACATTCATAAATGATTATTTCATATTATGATATCCATACTACCACACAAATGGTTGTCATATTGTGGTGTTCATCAAATGTCATGTCACATTGCAATGTTAAATAAGAGTTTTGTTGCATTGTCTTGTTCATCAAATGTGATGTCACATTGTCACATTCATTAAGTGTTTTGTGGCATTACAACTTTCATGATGAGTTATGTTGGGTTGCAACACTATCCACTAGTGATGATGGATTGTGACATTCATTTTGTCTTACTTTATGTTAAATTGTTGCATTGCTTAATATCTAAGTTGCATTGTAACATTGTTAAAGGTTTATATGTTGCATTGTGACTTTCCTTTATGATGATTTCATATTGTAAGATTTATCTTGCCACATTAATGGCTATGTCAAATTGAGACTTCCATCCATGACTTGTCATGTGTCGTGCACACTCAAGAAAACTCATCAATGGCATCTTCCAATATATATATATATATATATATATATATATATATATATATACACACAACACATCATCATCATCATGTATAATCCATAATCAAAACAAAATCACCATGTACCATAATCAGATCACTTGCACGAAAGTGAACTCAAAGAATAAGTCAATAAAAGTGTGCTCAGAAGAGCGGTATGTTACACCTAGAAAACATTTAAATGATTAAACCTTCTTGGATTAAAATAATTAATTAAACAGTGAATTTATTAATTATAAATCCCAATAAAATTCTAAGCCTAAGTCTAAAACTGATTCTAAGTCTAAATTTAATTAAGGGACTAAATGAATTATTACATAAGTTAAAAGATCAGAGAATAATCAAACTGTAGGAAAAAGGGGAATAAAATATAAAGATTGGATAAATTGCACATGTGTGCATGAAAATAATAAAAGAGATTTTTAAAATAGAAAGAAATAAAATATGAGAGAATAGGTGTACACATAGAATAGTATGTAGAGTCAGGCTACCACTAGTCTAACTAGAAGAAGACTCATATTCCAACTCTAATTAATATCTAGTTACGAGACACTCATTAAATGATAATTTGGGGAACAAAGGGACAACTAAGAACGAAAATAGGAAAACATTGGGGAATGTGAAAGAAATTGAATTTTTAAATAAAATAAAAACGGTAATTACATGTGCAACTCAGGAAGACTATGACAAGTGTGTGGATGACTAATCATAATTAATTTAATATAAAAATTTAATTACTTGTGCATGAGAACATGTGTAAGTGAGGAAATTTCTATAAAACAATTGATGAAGAAGGAAAATGGATCTTACTTTTCTTGGGAAGGTTATGATGTCAAAATGATTTTGATTGTGTTTTTCCTATGAGAGTTTGGATACCAAGCGTGAGAGAGAGTGGAAGCTCTACCTTGTGAGGTAATCCTTGGAGCTATTGTTTATTGGTTCTTGTGTTTGGCCCATTTGCGGCTCGGAGGGCTAAGGGGGAAAAAGAGTACCCCTAGCGATCGCTAACAGGTACCAGTGAAATCTTGGATTTTGCAAACAAGGACAAGAAAATTTTATTGCAAAAGTTCCAAATCAAAGTTCAATATCAACAAATTAAATTCTGGTTACGGTACATACAGTTAGTTTGTTTGTTTAGTTACTGAAAATATTTCAATTAAATTTTTGATAACGAGTATACAATGGATTGATTGATAAAATTATTATAATTGTGTAATGCTTATATGTGGAATAACACTGAAATAAATGAATTTATTCAGTGAACAGTTGAATATGTGCATTGTGAAATATATGTAAATTGTGTTTTATTTTATTGTATATGTATAATCGTGTTTTTCTGGAATTATAATGTATCATAACGAGGTAATGAGGAATGGAACGTAGTTCTCTTTTTGCGCACTTGACTGAAAGGAAGTATATAAAATATACATAGATATAAACTTGATAAGTTTCCTGGGCAAAGAAAACTGCAATTCTCATTGTATTGTTGATAAAAACTTAGATCTTGGAAGGTAGATTAAAATTTACATCTATGGTTTGGAAAATTAATGCAACGGCATTCTTCCTGGTCACGGTTTTTACTCTGATTAAACTATGAATGTGAATATTACAATTTGTAATTGAATATGGTATGAATCCTTAGATAGTAAGACTACGATTGCCATTTTTGTACATTTATTATTATTGATTAGTAGAATAAAATTTGTGACATTCGAAATGAATCGATTACTCCTGTGTAAAGATAACCTGAGTTGTATTTAGTTGTACTTCTTTTGGTGTACAATGAACTAGGTATCGATTGTTGATTAAATTTTTACGTGTGAGATGAATTAGATGTATTTTTAAGATGTATGGATTTTTTTGGTGTAAAGAATCAGGGTTAGTCAATGGAATAATTCAATTGTATGTGAATAAAGTGTTGATGATTGAATGCCTACTTTCTGAGTATCCAATTGAAAAATAAATACCAATTTACGTCATTTTAAGAAAGGGTCGAATCAAGGGAAGCTTATAAGCTCTGAGGTCCTGTGTTTTTAATTTCATATTTGTAATACATTAGATTTTTATTCCCAAAAATCTAGTCTATTTTTCAACCCATAGTTTTCCGGCGAATAGAACCAT
Organism: Picea engelmannii; assembly: GCA_009831015.1. Classification (NCBI taxonomy): domain Eukaryota; kingdom Viridiplantae; phylum Streptophyta; class Pinopsida; order Pinales; family Pinaceae; genus Picea; species Picea engelmannii. The sequence continues at coordinate 262,630 of ML805145.1, read as the reverse complement.
GAATAGGAAGTTAATAAGGAAGGGATTGATTATACAATTGTTTAGGCACTAACTCAACATCTCTGGCGATAACTCAACCACCATAGTATTAAAGTGTTAGTGAACTACCAATTGAATTATTGTAATCTCAACCGTAAAATTTTACTGGAACAATTAGTACCATCCTGAGAATATTATATCTTATCGTATCTATTTTTATGCTCGTTGTAATTACAGTTGCAACTTTAGTTTAGTTGAACACTCATTTCCTTTAGTGTAACTCGAATAGTAGGTCAAAAACTTCTTGATTATGATCACGTTTTTCCGAGATCATTTCTCTACTTTGTTCATATATGAGATCCTCACTTAGACCAATACTTAGCTATGCGATTTAAATGAAGGAATTATACATGTATGCATAGATATTTGTAACGACCCCTTCATTACGACAACAAATAGTGAGTAAAAAAAAAGGTAAATATTTTTTTTTGAAACAAACGTTAGGACAAGTTAAATGCATCACAACAAATTAATAACCTCACAGTGAATCTCATCACAATTCAATTGAAAGAAACATCACTATTATTTAATCAACCATACCACATAATGATAACATTAGGAAGCTACCCACCCAACCTATCTTGCAAGGTTAGGACCTCCAAGACACATAATCAACGCTCAAGTCCAAGATTCATCCAATTGATTTCGACCATTTAAGGTCTCGGGACTGGAAATTATTTTGAGGAACAAGGAGGTATCTAAATCCAATTTATCTGATCATAAACTGCAATTCAAGTCTATATTTATCAACCATACTTAACCTTCAATTCCTCATGGTGAAATAAAATAATCTACTATAATTAATTAATATTCTTTGCAATATTAAATGCAATTGAGCAAGAGGATAATACGTAAAGAATAATAAGAACCACAAGAGCATAAGTACAATCTTGGTAGTAGATAGATATCTATTTCTAATCATCTTTAGTATCTTGGCAAAGTCACATTCATTCAATATCAAACGTCATTTATCAAGTGATTCAAAACTCTTGTAATAATACAACCCCTATGTAACTCAACTATGTATCTTAATAACATGATATATCTTATTTAATAAATAAATAAGGAAATCAATGTTAAATTACATATGCATTTATAAGATCCTATAACAAAATAAAATCTTCTTTAAACAAAACATAAAAAATTCAATACTAATTTACATATCCAATTATAAGATCCTATAACAAGATCAAAATCTTCTTAAAAAAATACTTAAAGATTTCAATACTATCTAAAGTATCCTTTTATAAAACTATAATAAATCAATCGTAATAACCAAATAAATAAGATTTCAAAGCTACTTTTCATATCCATTTAAAAGAACTAAGAAGATCAAAAAATATTAAGCACTATAATAAGACTTCATATACCAACCTACATATCCATTTATAAGTAATTTTAAAGAAGGTCAAAGTCTTATATAAACAATATAATAAATATTCAGATGCTAAATTACATATCCAATGCAAAGAACTAAAGGAAGATCAAACAATCAAATCCAAACTGTAACGGCCTAATATTTACAAACATCATTTCTATTCATAAGCAAATTATTTCCTAACTGAGACAATAATATCTTAGCATAATCTTGAATTTTATAACAGAAACTTCAGTAACTTAGATTTATCAATAAATACTGATTTCATG
>ML805145.1:224827-250604 GCA_009831015.1 Picea engelmannii | reverse complement strand
TCTCATTTTTTTATTTATCTCTTAAATTTATGTCACATTTCATTAAATGAAATCTCCAGTTTGATTATTACTTAATTAATCACACTTATTTTCTTTAATTAATTTTTTCTTTGTAATCTTTAATCATTTATTTAATTAGGGTCGTTACACAAACAATATGGTAGATAATCCAAACAATATGGTAGATAGGTAAAAAAATTTACAATAAGAAAGTTCAAAGGTGGAAGGTTCATTGCATGGAGGCATTTTTTTTTTAAGTTTAGGCCACAAAAAATTTCACATGAATCCCTTCAATAAACTTCCTTAAGAGTAAAAAAAAGTCATTTAAAGGAACTGAACCTAAGCAAGGAGATTAAATCTCAATCCTCCCAATGACCAAGGTTTTGGAATCTGTTCCAGCCCTTGATCTCACACGCAGTACAATTCGAAGCTTGTTCCATCCCTTGTGACGACATTTAAATTTATGAATCTTGGGTTTAATTTCAACAGGCAATGAAATAAATATTTCATTAATTGTTAAGCCTTAAACGAATATACAGTAAATTAATACAGAGGGTTTGTCATTTTATGTGGCAGCGAGCAGGTGTATTCATCAATCGGTTAAACTTTGATCGATGGCATCCAAAATTTCTAATGTAAGGGATTTATTTCTAAAAGGTAGCGAAATAAGGATTCCATAACGACAAATGTTGCAATTTGGTTTAGCAGCTAACTAGTCCAAATTCAAATTTAAGATTTTGACATTTAAAAAAAACAACTACATCAAATATTAGCTCTATAATTTCAATAATTCGATAAGGATTATCACCTAACAACACTTAAGTTGTCGATTAATTAAATAAATAATCGTATGGATTAAGTCCGAAATTCCATTTTTTTGTTATAGAGACCCATAGAGTTCAAATCGAGACAAGAAGTTCTAACTCAAATTTACAACAGATTTACCCAAACTAATTCGAAGATCAATTCAGATTTTACCTTAGCTTATCACATCGTTGTAAGTTTAATTTTCCAAAATCGATTTGCCAACAACGATTTGCAAACAACCTGATGGTTTTATTTCCAATCTGCAACTTAAATTCGCAATATCCATGAAAATACCTGAATCGAAAGCTGCATAATGAATGACAGTGATCAAAATTTAACACCAAGACTACAATTCGATTGGGCAGCGGATTCAAATTAATAATCACAGGATCTTCAAATGGTTAAGAATATAATCAATTAATTTCTATGACATTAGCTTTAATCTATTTGGCAATGATTCAAATAAAGGTTCCATGGGTACAAAAGATCCCCCTATCATTTCAAAATCCTCTTTCTAGATATACGAAAGTATTACAATGAACCCGTCACACTGATCCAGTATACCAATTAAATATGTAATGATACGAAACCTTTCAGGAATGTCAAATTTTATTGGCAGCAAATCCCCAAATTTCATTTCCGTGATTTATAATATTAACATGTGGATCCCTTTAAATGTTCACTCTTAAAAAATGGTCGTTATGCAAGGACTCTACGAAAATAAATTCCAGACCTTCAATATTCTACAACGAGCAACGATTTTATTTTTTATTTTTCTTTTAAGGTGAAGGGTCTCGACCAGTCCACGTGGATTTGAGTTCTAGAGATGCAACTAGAGTACACGAATAACATGGAATCGATCAGAAAGAAAAGGAAACTTACAACGACTATGGCAAGTTAAATTTGTTGTGTAATATACTTGAACGGGCTATACAATAATTGTTTCATAGAATTCTAACCATTGTTGCTAACATAACAAAATCAAAATTGGATGCATCGACGATCCAACGAATAATTAGACCATAATTAGGATTGTTATTTATATTGGCAACAACATAAATTCTAAATTATGGGTTGAAAATAAAAGATAGATAACAAAGAAATTAACAAATACTTCATTTGAGAATTTGAAATGGCGCCAATACCATAATTTCACTTTCTAGAATTCATAACCATCAAGGAACTTGTCAATTCTAATTTAGAATTACAACACGGTTTACGACGAGATTCTAAAGCTATATTATACAATTAAATCTCAATACAATTAAAAATCTCAAATAAGAATACCGTAATCAATGAAGATGGGCTTTGAAGATGTTCTTCGGCAACTCCCGTTCCTTCGGTCCTCCCACTTGTTAATCAAAGAGACTTCACTGGTACCTCTCAGCCAACACTAGGAGTACTCTTCTCCCCCCTTAGCCCTCGAAGCCGCAAAGGGGCCACACACACACAAACCAAAAATACTATAGCTCCAAGCTTGCCTCACAAGGTAGAGCCACCACTCTATCTCAAGATTGGTATCCCAACTCTCACAAGTAAAACATACTCCAAAAATTATTTTGACAGTATAACTTTACCAATAACCAGTGTCCCCTTTTCCATATAAACGATTTGTTTTATAGAAATTTCCTCACTGACACATGTCCACATGCACAATTAATTAACTTTTAATTAAATAAATTAGGATTATTCACCCTCACACTTGTCACACTCTCCCCAAGTTGCACAAGTAATTTCATATTTTATTTTAATTAAAAATCAATTTCCCTCACATTCTCCAATGTGTTCCTATTTTCGCTCTTACGTGTCCCTTTATTCCCAGATTCTCATTTAATGAGTGTCTCCTAACTAGATCTTAGTTAGAGTTGTAAAATGAGTCTTCTTCTAGTTAGACTAGTGGTAGCTTGACTCTAGATACCATTCTATGTGTACACCTATTCTCTCATATTTTATTTCTTTTTTATTTTAAATTTCCTTTTATTATTTTTATGCACACATGTGCATTTTATCCCATCTTTAGATTTTCTCACTATTTTGTTTCTTAATTTGATTTATCTCATTTATTTTAATTTAATCGATAAATTTAATTCAGTCCCCTAACCAAACTTAGACTTAGGATTAGGCTTAAATTTTTTATATTGGGATTTATAATTAACAGATTCACTCTTTAGTTAATTATTTTAATCTGACAAGGTCTAATCAATTCAATGTTAGATATCATTTTTTTCGGGATTAACTGCGTAGAGTAAGTCATTAATCTATGACCCATATCCATGAGTATTAGTCGCAACTGATCAATGATTCTCATGATTTGAATAGTCCATTTATCACTCATTGCATCGGGTGATGCTCACAGGGGTGAAGAAGTGGGATTGAAACCAACGAAACGAATCGCATAGATTTATTTACTCAAGTTTTTAAATTACACGATGTGCCCTTCAAGACGCACATATGTTCTCCAAGGGTGCCACTCTCCTTTGACTGGTTTTGGTAGTTTGTCCAACCTTTGGAGTCAACACTCCACTCGGTCAACCTTGTGAGAGAGTAAGTCCTTCTAAGGAATAATGACTCTGCCTTATTGCGCACCCCTTAGAAATCTTCGTGAGCAACTATTTCATTCTCACCTCATGACATCGTGGACCTCTCAAGCTAGGTAATAATTAACCTACAATTCGAGAAATGACGGAAGTGCTAGTGGGATATGATAGGAACTCTGCCACACCTCTCCCTGAATGTTTCTTTGCATGGCCCCTTTACTCCTTATGTGAGTTATATTAGCAAGCATCGTCACCCTGCATCCATTGACAAAACAATGTCAATTATCCATATACATAATATGTCACATATGCATAAAATGAAATACTTAAACCAAATACAATCCACCCCCTGACTCAATCTAGAGTCCAAGGAGGTTCATTGATGCCATCGACATCAATAATTTGTCACGTGTCCTGCACACTTAGGTAAACTTGTCAATAACATTTGTCAATACATATATATCAAAAACAATAAGTCACACCACATCATCATCATCATGTAGAATCCATAATCGAAACAAAATCACCATGTACCATAACCGGATCACTTGCATGAAAATGTCCTCAAAGAATAAGTTGATAAAAGTGTGTTAAGTAGAGAGGGATGTTACAATAGTGAATACTCGAGTTAAAAATAAATAAAAAATTAATAAACCTTACGAAAGATATAATTTATATTCAAGTAATATTATTGACACTTATATTAACGAACTATACAAAATTCATATGAAGGAGATAACGGTACCACCTGACACTAATGTATTAATGTACAATAAGGAATTGAGGAAAAGTTGAATACTTGTGTTATATTTTGCAAAACATTATATTGTAGTGGTGGGCATGCTTTAGATAAATCGTATTAATAGAAAATTTTGTTAGAGAATTTAGTTGATGTGATACTTGATGACAATAAGTTTAATGATTAACTTTTAATGCACATGGATTATTAATTTTTAAACTATATGTGAAGGAAATGCGCTTAGTTGAGAAAATAAATCATAGTAAAGTTTAATTGCTTATGATGAAGTCCTTGTGATTCTTATTTATTTAATTAATATTGATTAGGATAGTAATATTAATTGATGAATTGTTGAGTAACTTAGTATCATTCTGTGTCCTTTAATTATTAAAATAGATGCTTGAATTAATGAAAGAAAAAAAATTACTGCTATATTTCTTGGTAATCACTTATTATGTTTTGTCAATGGAGGGAACATTACACTATGCAACACATGACTTGGATTTATTAACGATTGGATATTCCTTGAGAGTTTGGAGACATTATCTGATTGGATGAAAATTCGAATTAAAGACAGGTCATTGTGAATTGCATTGTATCTTTACTCAGAGTGACTTGAACACACGATAGAGGTGTTGGTATGAATTACTTAGTGAATACAATTTCGAGATTTCTTACATTAAAGGAATGTTGAATAGAGTAGCAGATGCATTGAGTCGAAGACCACACATATTCTCGGTAATACCACTTACGACGAATCTTCAAGAAAATATTCCATCTTTATAGATTGACGATGATTGGTACAAAGAAGTTAAGGATAATATGGGGAAAGATACCATGATGGTACCGAAGTTTGTAGGTTATTCATTGGACAATGAAGGATTGTTGAGGTATAACAAAATAATTTATGTACCACCAAACAATGAACTTAGGGATTTGATTTTGAGCGAAGCTCATCGAGAAGTGTACATGGCTCATTTGGGAGTCACGAAGATGAAGTCAGACCTTAAGCCTTTATTCTTTTGGAAGGGAATGAAAGAGGACATAGTTAGTGACGTGGAGAGATGTATAGAATGTCAGCAAGTGAAGGCTGAGCATAGACATCTAGCAGGATTGTTACAACCACACGTTATTTCTGAATCAAAATGGGAAGTCATTTCGATGGATTTTATTGTTGGATTACCATTGATGACAAGGAGACACGATTCACTTTTTGTGGTCATTAACACTCTGACGAAGAGAGCACACTTTATTCCAGCGTGTATGACGTATCAAGTGTTGGAAATAGCTAGAGTTTTTGTTAGCGAGATTGTGAGGTTGCACAAAGTACCAAGAAAGATCATATCCAATCATGGATCGGTGTTTACAGGATTCTTTTGGACTAGTTTCCAAGAGGCTTTGGTAACACAACTGAACTTTAGCATGGCATATCACTTAGAGACAAATGGACAAATAGAAAGAAAAAAACAGTTCTCAAAGGATATGCTTCAGATGTACGTGATTGACCAACAGAAGAATTGGAAATAATTTTTTCCATTAGTAGAGTTTGCATATAACAACAATTATCAGAATACTATAAAGATGACATCGTTTGAGTTTCTTTACGGATGACCGTGTCGACCGACTTTGAGTTTGGATCGACTTGAGGATAGGGTCCTAGTGGGACCGGAAGTCATTCAAGAAATGGAAGAACATATGAAATCAATAAGACAAAGGATTAAAGAAGCGAAATATCAACATAAGAGTTATGTTGATGTGCATCGCATTGACCGCAGTTATTAGGTGCGCGACAATTTTTTCTTGTGGGTGAAGTTGTACAAGAGTTCAATCAAGTTTGGAAAGAGTGATAAACTCTCTCCTATGTTTGTGGGACCTTTAGAAGTTGTGGAAAATAAAGGACCCATGGCTTACTGACTAGCCTTGCCTGATTATTTGATGCATATGCGCGATGTATTTCATGTATTTGTTTTACGGCATTATATTAGTGATCCGTCACATGTTATTTACATGAGTTCTTTTCATGTGTCCGATGAGCATGATCTCATGGTGGGGCCAATCTGCATTCTGGACCATCACACTTGATAGCTACGACATCGAATAGTTGATCAGGTCAAGGTCCATTTGGACAATTATAGTCCACACTCGGCTACATGGGAGGACGCATATGAGATGCATCAACAATTTCCTTATCTGTTTGATAGATTAGATATGTAAATCTATGTCAGATACATTTATTTACTTGCATTTATAGACTGTACAAACTTCAGGATGAAGTTTAAAAAAAGAGGGGGTGTATGTAACATCTTTTTCTACTGATCACACTGATATTGTCTTATTCTTTGAGGTCACTTGCGTGTAAGTGATCCAGTTATGGTACATTATAATTTCTTCTATATTATGATTTATATATGATGATGATGATGTATTGTGATTTATATGTTACTTTCAGATGTACATGTATTGACATATATTGTTGACGAGTTATCCTGAGTGTGCAGGACACATGATAGGTTATGGATGTTGATGGCATCAATGAACTTCCTTGGAATTTGGATTGAGTTGGGGAGTGGATTGCATTTTGTTTGAGTATTTCATTTTATGCACATGTGATATATGATTGATTACAATATGATTTATGTATATGGATTATTGACACTTTTTTTTTCCAGTGGATACAGCCTTGATGATGCTTTCTAATCCAACTCACATAAGGAGTAAAGGGGCCATGCACAAAAAACAGAAATTTAAGGGAGAGGTGTGGCAGTGTCCCTGCCACAGCCTACTAGCACTCTCATCATGACCTGAATTGTAGGTTAACGATTACCTAGATTGAGAGGTCCACAATGTCGTGAGGGTGGACTAAGACAGTCGCTCATGAAGAATTATAAGGGGCATTCAATAAGGAATAATCTGTATTCCTTAGAATCTCTTAGTGTCTCATAAGGTCGATCGAATGGAGTGTTGATTCCAAGGGTCAGACAAACTTCCAAAACCAGTCATAAGTGAGTGGCACCCTTGGAGCACAAAGGTGTGTCTTGAATTGAACACCGTGTAATTAAATGCGAGTCAATAAATCTAGGTGGACTAGAAAATTAATGAAATGTTTAAACCTTGTTATAACAAAGCATTAATTAATCATTTATTTGTAAATTTAGAAATATAACAAGAGTCTAATCCTAGTCAAAGCCAAATTCAAGTACAAGTCTAAGTTAAAAGTGACTAAATCAAAAATTAAATAAGATTAAGGGAGTGGAATTAATAAACTTTAGAAAAAGAGGAAAAATGAATTTAAGGTTGTGTAAATACACATGTGTGCATGAAAATAATAAAATGGATTTTTAAAATGAAAACATATTAAAACATGAGAGAATAGGTGTACACATAGAATGGTATCTTGAGTCAATCTACCACCAAGTCTAACTAAAAGATGACTCCTAAACCAACTCAAACTAAGATCTAGTTAGGGGACACTTATTGAAAGGAAATTTGGGGAACTAAGAGACATCTAAGAGAAAAAAATAGGAACACATTAGGGAAGGGAATGTGAGGGAAATTGTATTTTAAATAAAATAAAAAAAGGAATTACATGTGCAACCTTGGGAGAGTGTGACACATGTGTTGGGTGAATAATTATTTAATTTAATTATAAAAAAAATGAATTAGTTGTGCATGGGGACAAGTGTCATTGAAAATAATTCTATAAAAGAAATGGAGGAGAGGTGAAAAAGATCTCACCCTTCTTAGTACTGTTATGTTGCCATAATTTTGACTGTGTTTTACTTGTGAGAGTTGGGATACCATGCTTGTGGAAAGAGTGGAAGCTCTTCCTTGCGAGACAAGATTTGGAGCTATATTTTTCCTGGTTTTTTTGTGTGGCCCCTTTACAGCTCAGGGGCTAAGGGAGAAGAAGAGTACCCCTAGTGTTGGTTGGGAAGTACTGGTGTAGTCAATATTGACAAGCGAATGATAGGACAGAGCACAATTTCAGCTTGAAGATCAAATTCAATCATTACCCTCATTGGTTATGGTATCTGAAAATGAATTGCAGAATTGTTATTGTAATTCTTGTAAATCTTTCATCAATTATAAATTCAATAGAACTGAGAATTGATTAATTACGGACTTATATTATCTAAGTGAATTTTTTTGTGTTGTGAAAATTTGTACTCATTATGGCAATTTTTTGTATTATAAACTACTGCAATCAACCAGATTAATTCTACCAATTATTAAGTAATTGCAAGCGGAATTGATATTGTTAGTATAAGTACTCATAGAAAATTGAGTTTTCAAGCGGAATTGGCGTCTGAATTACTCATAGAAAATTGAGTTTTCAACTCGTTTTCAATCTTTAATGGCCTCAATAGTGATATCTATTGGTCACTTTTATTTCCGTCAAGTTATAAATAAACGACATAAAGAATTCATTAAATTCTTATACTCTCGATTACCCTCCGGAAATCGATAAAACCTTGGAAATAGAATTTCGTAATATAAATTATATACGTGTAAACAAGTGTAATTCAAACAAATTTACAACTGCACTCTATTGTTATCTTTGGCCTCTTATTTAGCTACGTAAGATGTGTAAAGAATGAACACCCTTGAAATTATTGATGTGGTAAATTTCTTTAAATGATACATTAGTACTTAAGTGCTATGAATGTATTGCTTAGGAGTTTTTAATTCTTTTTATTATAAAAATGATGATAATTAAATTAAAATACTAGGGTAGATTAGTAAAGTGAATATGTGACATGTGTTTATAATCAGGTTATTATATTAAAGTTCAATAGTAAAGTGAAATTATGACATGTATTTAGAGGTAGAGCTAAAATAAGAACTTATAGGCTCTTGAAAAGCAAGGGCCTACTTATATATATATGTGTGTGTGTGTGTTTTGTAACGAAGACATTTCTAATCCCTTACATTGTTAACATAATATTAAGTTATATTATGTTAATCTTAAATAAAAGAATACTTTTTGTAATCAATAAATGGAAGGTAAGGTTAGGGTAAAGGTTGAATTACACATTAAACTAATAGATAGTATTATTATTGATTATTACTGATTTGAGTAATTTATATCTTGTAATTTAGTCTAATGGAAAGCGTAAGTTGCGCAACTTAATGTGAGGTAGAAAGTTAATGCTTATGAATTTTTGTTGTAGACTCAGATGAGTGTATTTATAGGTTACTTGTGTTTGTCAACTAATTATATCCTTGTAATTACTAGTGAACCTCGATCTGTTGTTTTTAATATATATATATGCCTCAGATGATCATAATTATTATTTCGCTTATTCTTGTTGTAGGAGAAGTAGGTTGTTACATATGGTATTAGAGTGGGTTCAACCCTATGATAGTGGACCGTTACACCTTCCACTGTGTTATTTTCAAATGATTAAAGATGTATAGCTAATGACATTTGACTTGTTCATGACACGTATCATGGTCATAGGACACATGATGAGTAGACGACGTGGTGTGGGGGGAAGAGTTACGCTTCCTCTGGGAGCATCCACACAGGAGGGTTCGGCTCCACTTGGAGAGGAGTAGACTACTAAGCAGGAGCAGGTTGTTGTGGGAGATATGGTAGGTATGATGAGATCCTTCCATAGGACGTCAGAGGCATTGATCAACCACCTGGATTGAGATGAGGGAAGTGTTTCTATGCCCAATGAGGGTTCACATCACTTTCCAGTAGGTAGCAGTAGTATACACAAAGAACTCGAGAAAGTAAAGTTTCTCAAGTTCTAGGGTGCCATAGATGGCTTAGCCACCGAGGCATGGTTGGAAAACATGGAGATGTGCTTTGCACTTCGCCATTACACCTCCAACATGAAAGTCCACATGGTGGTCTTTCAGCTAAAAAGGAGTGCTCTACTTTGGTGGAAGACACTCCTACCTCAACTAAACATGATCGTTGAAGAAGTGTCATGGGAATTGTTCAAGGAACGATTCTGGGAGAGGTACTTGTCCAATGAATTCATTGATATCCATATTAATGAGTTCAATTCCTTAAAATAGGGTAGTCATATGGTATCGGAGTATGAGGCCAGGTTCATGGAGCTACTTAGATATGCTCCACATCTTAACACAAAGAAGTTAAAGGTAAAAAAGTTTGTGTTCGGACTTAATTTCAACATCCGTGCAAAGGTGAGGATCATGATGCCTAAGACATTGCACAATGTTGTTCAGAAGGCCCTCATAGTTGAGGAAGAACTGAACAGTGGGGGTTAGGAAGGACTCCTTCTAGGCAGACTTGAAAGGTGACACTGGGAGTGCAACAACATTAGACACCAGGTAGATAGATTTTTGGGAACTGTGATATGCCTAGAGGACCTATGTTCTCAATTCCACAACGACAAACTCCTCAATAGAGAAATCCCTACAGAGCACCACAACAACAACAACAATAGTTTAGTCCTATTCAGCAGAACAAATTAGGATCATAGAATGCTAGGCCGACAACTTTTACTTCAGGGATCAGGAGTGTCGGACTGAAGAATGGATATTGGACATGTGGAGAGCCACATTACCAGCAAGATTGTCCGATTGAGAAGGCTAGAGTGATCGGATCATTAGGACCCACTACAATTGGAGATTCGGGCAAGGCCCGCATGATATATCCAGTGGTGAATAACCGCTAGGATGAGCACCATTCCACCTTGCTCGAGACGTCAGGCATGATCGTCGATCAAACTTTTAGTATTTTTATAGATCCAGGAGTTACAAAGAGATTTGTTTCTAGTGCAACAATAAAGACAATTAAGGTAAAGGAAGTCAATCAGGATGAGTTCAGATAAATAGAAATGGCATCAAGAGCCAAAAAGAAAGTTGGAGGAAAGGTTATGGACTATAGCATTAACTTGGGGGATTTTGTATCAAAGGAAAACCTATATTCCATGATCTTAGGATCGTATGACATAGTGATTGGCATGGACTGGTTGGAATAGCATGATGCAATACTCAACTGCAAGACAAAATGGTTAAGTTTGATGGATGATTTGGGACAGAGTAGAGTAATTATGGGAAGAAACCAAGGGGTGTCTTTGAGGTTTATTTGTTCCCTACAATTACAAAAAAGTAAGCACAAGGACTGTAAGTTATATGCCATGTTAGTTCTAAATGAAAAGTGAGACACAAAAGGATTATGAAATCTTCTTGTACTATCAGAGCTTACCGATGTATTTCCTGAGGAATTACCAGGTTTGCTGCCAGCAAGATAATTGTAGTTTACCATAGATATGAAACTTGAAACTGAACCTATTGCAAGAACTCTGTACCGGATGTTGACACCAGAATTGCAGGAGTTGAAAATGCAATTGAAGGAGTTGTTATACTTGGGAATTATATGTCCAAGTGTGTCATCATGGGGTCTTCCAGTTATTTTTGTGAAAGAAGAATGGATCATGAAGGCTTTGTATTTACTATCATCAATTGAAAAAAAATACGATCAAGAACCGACATTCATTTCCAATAATAGATGATTTATGATGAAACACCCCCACCTCAACAGGGTTTGCCTGACCTCCCGGTATTTCGATCTTTCTATTTCCCTGAGCTAAAATGACTCTTTAGTTCCCACTGGAACCTTCAATGCATTCAATACCACAGGTCCTTCTTAGAAGTTATGCATGTGCAAACAAGCACTAAGTGCAAACCTCCACTCCACATGACCACCCGGCGTGACCACGGACTTAACCCAAAAGGTGTTTCACATTTCGCGGTCTCGGGACTTCCGTTACAAGGATCCCCGACTCCTCCAAATCCTAAATCTTGAAATGGGATAATGGTCCTTAGCTCCTCCCTCAAGTTCTTCAACCATACGACCCTCGGCCGAACTCTAGGCCCTCTACTTCGAGCACATTAGGACTTCGCGTATCAAGGGTTTAAGAAATGGTTACCTCTCCTTTTCCCGAAATGCAAACTCGCGATGACTCACAGATCGACGGTCTTGATTCTTCCTCAACCTGACGGTCGACATCGTGTTGAGACTTCGCGTATTGGTGATTCCTGAAAACGGCTTCCTCTACACTTTCAACTCCCGAAATGCCAAAATTTCAAAGTGCCAAATCAACGACTCTCATTGATTTCGATCTAATGGTTGCTACCTCTCCCTAGCTTACGAGTGTTAAAATACACTCAGCCTTAACCTCCCTGTTGATCCACTAGATCCAACGGTCCACAGAGAATCGACGCTTCTCCCTCTAAGAAACTCAACCGTCCATTCAGGTGCTCAAATATTCCTGGCCAAATAAATTGGCGTCTTTCCTCCTGAGCTTGGTTTCTGCGAGGTGACTCCAAACCTCATCCTTACTTCGAACTTCTTCGAAGTCTCTATCCCTCCTGAGCTTGGTTCTTGCTGCAAAATCAAGGATTTTAGGAGATCCTTGCATGCACAACTTGTGGCTTTCACGATAATATTTGTTTATCCAGGACTTCAACCTTGCGTGCCCCTCATGACAAAATTTCTTAAACCACTCACTTGGTCAGAAAATTCTAAGGCTCAACCTGGCCTGCGTACACCTTTCACGACTCTGTGCTATGCTCACACTTTTGTTGGTATAAGAACAACTCTATCTCTCTTTAGCTCTTCTAAGGTAAATATTAGAATATGGTCAACGCACTCCTTCAGGACCTTCACTACACTCCTTGCAGGAATTATGAGGATGAGAAGAAATTGAAACTCATACTCTCCCTCTCACAGACTTCAAACATTCAACATGAAATCGCACACATAAAGCATTGAAACAAATGCATAATAGAGCATGCAAGCAAACTGTAAACATACCATTCAATAGATGCAAACAGTATTCATCACAACACCATGAAATTGGATCAAATCCTTCTCATATTAATTCAAGTGCTTATGTACATGGTTTCAATAGCAACAACTATCTACTCAAACAACTTCTACAATCTATCTTCTTCTCTACTCTCCTATGCTCTCTTACTCTACAACTTCTATTCTTACTCTTTCTCTTACTTTACAATGAGAATTATAATACAATACCATACATCTACGAGGGATATTTTTAGAGTTTTCCCCCCTACAACCTCAAGCTATCTTATTGAATTAAAGTCTACATCTACTTTACATTCATTACATTAAATGCTTACAACTGACAGATGAGGGAAAACACTCAAGATATGTGTTACAATCTCCAAACCATAAAAGCAAATATATATTTTCCAGATATTACATTAATGTTTCATCTTTTCAAATTAAAAACATCTTCAAAATGCGCACTAGTGCATATTCAGTTGTCCTCCGCTTGTGATTTCTTGCGATGCTCTTGCATCATACTCCTCTGGCTAAAAAAATTCATGGCCTCATGTCCATGAGATCCTACACTGTGTGTCCATGTCTCTAGATCGTTTCTTCGCTTTCCCAACTGGCATCCTCAATCGGGTGTCATTTCAACTTTATCAAATATTCAAAATATGTCTTCCTCCGGGTCTTCTTGTTAACTCTCTGATCAATGATCTTTTCCATTTGTGGCTTTTCAACTACAGGAATTTGTTTGACCCGTTGAATTTCCTTCTAACTCTCTACTCGGTCTGCTTTATCTACTCTGTAAGGATACAAATCTGCTATGTCGAATATGGGTGATATGCCCACATCGTCTGGCAATTCTATCTCATGAGAATTCACTTCGAATTTTCTAAAAATCTTGCACAACCCTATCTTTTTCATCTTCAGCTTATTATATGTTTCCCCTGGGAACATTTCTTTTCTTATATGTTCTAAGACTAAATCTCCCACTTCAAATTGAAGCTCTCTCCTGTGTTGATATTCCCTATGCTTATATTCCTGGTTGGAATTATGCAACCACTCTTTAATCTTATTGTGGAGCTCTTGCATCCCTGCTGCAAAATCTCCTGCTCCAACACTTCTGAACTCATTCTTCTCTAAGTCTTTCAACTCAGATACTCCTCTCGACTGCATTCCATACATTATCTAGAATGGGCTTTGTCCTGTGCTCATGTTAGGTGAGTCATTATATGCAAATTCTTCTTGTGGCGGAATCTGATCCCACTGACTGTGATGTTCAGCTACTAAACTCCTAAATAAGTCCCCAAAAACTGTGATTTACTACCTCAATCTATCCATCTATCTGAGGGTGATATGCTGAGCTAAAAGATAAATTTGCCCCCATCTTCTTCCATAGTGTCCTCTAGAAATGACCACCAAATTTGGTATCGTTGTCTGAAACAATACTCTTGGGTAAACCATGAATTCGAACAACTTATTTGAAAAACAGATTTGCAATGTGTTTTGCATCACTGATTTTCTGACATGGAATGAAATGTGTCATTTTTTAGAATATGTCGACTACCACGAATATGGAATCACAACTTCTCTGTGTCCTTGGCATTCCTAACATAAAATCCATGCCTACCACGTCCCACGACCTCTCTGGTATTGGCAATGGTTGATACAACCATGTATTCTGTCTTTTCCCCTTTGCGTGCTAGAAAATTCTACATCGGTTGACAAATTTTCGCACATCTATTTTCATTCTTGGCCAATAATATAAACTGTTCAGTTGTGCAAATGTTTTATCATGGCCGAAGTGTCCAACCAATCCTCCACTATGTTTTTCCTTCAAAAGGTTTTCTCTCATAGAACCCTTTGGAATACACAACTGATTTCCTTTGAATAGTAATCCATCCTGAATTAAATATTCAAACCATTGGATTTTGTCTCTCAGAACAAGATTCTCACATGTTTCATAAGCATCCTTAAAATCTGAATCATCTCTGTACATTTCCATAAGGTTTTCAAAACCTAATGTCTTCACACGAAACTCCTGCAGAATCAAACATTTCTTGCTCAATGCATCAACAACCTTATTAGCAATTCCAGAAATGTGTTTTATAACAAAAGTAAAATTCTACATAAATTCAACCCATTTTGCATGTTTTTGGTTCAATTTTTCCTGTCTGGTTATAAACTATAAGGCATGGTTGTCGCTATACAAAATGAACTCTTTCGGAACCAAGTAGTGCCTCCATTTCTTTAGTGTTTGTATGACTGCATAAAACTCTTTATCATACATGTAATATTTCATCTTGGTCTCATCCATCTCCTCACTAAAATATGCAACTGGTTTATTGTATTGACTTAAGACTTCTCCAATCGCAAATCCACTTGCATCGCATCTCACTTGAAATGTCCTACTGAAATCTGGAAAAACCAGAACTGGCTCTTCAGTTATCTTCTCTTTCAAAAATTTGAAACTTTTCTCTGCTTCCTCTGTCCAATGAAAAGATTTATGTCTTTTATTAACCATGCCCAACATTGATGCACAAATTCCACTAAAGTTTCTGATGAACTTCCTATAAAAACTGGCTAGTCCATGGAATCTTCTCACTTCAAAGATATTCCTTGGTGGTGACCACTCTTTGATTTCTTTTACCTTCTCATGATCCATCTTCAACTCATTTGAGGATCTCACGAACCCCAAATAAATGAGTTCCTTCTTCATGAAAGATGACTTCTTCAGATTTATCAGCAACTTCTCTTGATGTAACCTCCTCATCACTAGCGTTAGATGTCTCAAATGTTCTTCCTCAGTCTTACTGAAGATCAGTATATCATCAAGATACACAATTACAAATTTCCCAATCAAATCTTTCAAGACTTCATTCATTAATCTCATGAAAGTACTTGGCGCATTCGTCAAGCCAAATGACATGACAAGCCATTTATAGAGTCCTTCATTTTTCTTGAATGTTATCTTCCATTCATCACCTTCCCTCATCTGAATCTGATGATATCCATTTTTCAAATCAATTTTTGAAAAAAAAATTGCTCCACTCAAGCAATCCATCAAGTCATCCATCCTAGGTAAAGGAAATCTATACATGATGGTGATTTTGTTTATATATATCGAGTCTATACACATTTTCCATCCACCATCCTTCTTTGGACTTAACACTGTTGGTACAACGCATGGACTCAAGATTTCTCTAATCAACCCTTTGTCCATCAAATCCTGGACTTGTTTCTTAACTTCTTCATTCTCCTATGACGTCAATCTGTACGCTGCTTTGTTTGGTAAAGCTGCTCCTGGTATAAGGTCAATGTGATGGCTTATACTTTTGATGGGCAGTAATGAATAGGGTAAATCGTCCACCACTATATCAACAAAATTCTTTAGCAGTTCCTAAATCTCCTCAGGTAGATCATCTATTGAGGTATTGGTCAAGATGACTCTAGGTTTCCTCACCGCAACAAACTGCATTTCTTCATCTTTCTTTACTTCATCCAGAAGTTCCTTCCCACTCATGAGAAGTATAGTATTGCTTGTTTCTTCTTTCACCATCTTGTCTTCAATTGACAACAACATATGTGTTCTACCATTCTTGTCCAAGGTATAGGTTTTCTTTCTTCCATCATGAATAACATTTCTATCATATTTCCATGATCTCCCCAACAAAAGATGACAGACATCCATGGGAATAACATCACATAAAATCTCATATCTGTATCCCCCTATCTTAAATTCAACTAAACATTGTTTAGTGACTGTTACCTGGTGTCCTTTTTGCAACCACGAAACCTTATATGGGCTTGGATGTGAAACTATCTCCAATTCCAACTTTTCCACCATTTCTGTGGATACTAGGTTATCTATGCTTCCGCTATCCACTATCACCTTGGATACCCTGTCCTTGGTCTTAAAAGTAGTTTTGAACAAACCCTTCCTCTGGACTGGATTCTCTATCTCATTCTCTGGCTTCAAGATAATTTTCCTCATAATCAAGGATCTACCACCTTCTGCATCTTCTGCCTCAACATTTCACCTTTGTGCTTCTGAAATGTGAGGTTCGCCTCCTCCATATATTTTTCTATCGGGACATTCAAAATATTTGTGTATGATCTTTCCACAGACAAAACACTTTATTTCACCTCCTCTACCTCTTCCTCTTCCTCTTTCTTGCGGAAAAGTGTTCCTATTGGTATATTGTCTTCCCTGTTAACTTCCCCCTTTTTCTAGGTGGTTATGAGGTTTATTCTCTTCATCCTTGGGCTTCTATACTCTGTCTTGGGAAATTGCTTTTCCTCTGCTCTGGCTTCTACCTCTGCCCCTTTGACCTTGCTTTCGGGCCAATTTCTCTTCTGCCATTAGAGAAATCTGATAAGCATCTTCCACATTTCTGATTGAAACCATGCTCATTTCATCCTGAATGTCATATCTCAAGACATTCATGTATCTAGCGACCTTTTCATCATCACTCTCATGACAACTTTCTCTAATGTTTAACCTATAAAATTTATGAGTGTATTCCTTCACTATCATCCCTTTCTGTCTCAAATTCTGCATTCTTCGAAACAGATTGAATTGGTAATCTATGGGTATGAATTTAGCTTTCATCTTCGCTACCATCCTATCCCATCTTTTGATTCTTTGTTTTCCTTTGCAATGCCTTTCAGCCTACATTTCATCCCACCACAGTGTTGCATGCCATTTCAGTCTAGTGATTGCATGCTTAAATTTATTATCTTCAATATCCTCATAATCGAAGTATTTATCCAGAGCTCTAAACCAATCTAGCAGCTCCTGAATGTCCAAATTTCCTTCATACATCGGGATGTCCAGCTTTGCCCTGGCCCCTATTCTTGCAACAACTTTGAATAGACATTCCTCTACAACATCTTCGGCTACAACTTCTTCTTCGACTCTGGCTTCATTCTCATTCTCGACCTCACTGACATCTCCAGTATCAGGTGTTCACCTCTGTGTTGTCTCCATAGCATTTAATCGAGCATGAAGTTATCTCATTTCCCTTTCCATGGCTAGATCGGGCATTGGCCTTTCTTGATGTATTCTCAGTGACATTGTTTCAATCTGTCCACGCAGAATTCAATTAAAAATGTTCCCTGTCTTCCCTCTACAGAAAACAAAATTTGTTAGCTAAGTTTTGATACCACCTGACACAGCACCCCCACCTAAGCAGGGTCTGCTTGACCTCCCGGTCTTTGGATATTTCTATTTCCCTAAGCCGAAATGACTCTTTAGTTCCCACTAGAACCTTCAATGCATCCAATACCACAGGTCCTTATTAGAAGTTATGTATGTGCGAACAAGCACTAGGCATGAACCTCCACTCCACGTGACCACCCGGTGTGACCACGGACTTAACCCAAAAGGTGTTTCTCATTTCACGGTCTCATGACTTCCGTTACAAGGCTCTCTGACTCATGCAGTGCTTGAAATATCAAAATGGGTTAATGGTCCTTAGCTCCTCCCTCAAGTTCTTCAACCATATGACCCTCGGCCAAACTCTGGGGCCTCTCCTCCAAGCGCATCGGGACTTCACGTATCGAGGGTTTATGAAATGGTTACCTCTCCTTTTCCTGAAATGCGAACTCATGATGACTCGCAAATCGACGGTCTTGATTCTTCCTTGACCTGACGATCCAGATTGTGTCAATACTTCGCGTATCGAGGATTCCCGAAAACAGGTTCCTCCACACTTCCAACTGCCAAAATGCCAAAATTTCAAAGCACAAAATCAATGAATCTCGTTGATTCTAATCTAACGGTTTCTACCTCTCCTGAGATTACGAGTGTTGAAAGACACTCAGCCTTAACCTCCCTGTTGATCCACTGGATCCAATGGTCCACAGAGAATCGATGCTTCTCCCTCTGAGAAACTCAACCGTCCGTTCAAGTGCTCAAATATTCTTGGCCAAATAACTTGGCGTCTTTCCTCCTGAGCTTGGTTTTTGCGAGGTGACTCCAAACCTCATCCTTCCTTCGAAATTCTTCAAATTCTCTATCCCTCCTGAGCTTGGTTCTTGATGCAAACTCAAGGATTTTAGGGGATCCTTGCGCGCACTCCTTGTGGATTTCACGATAATCTTTGTTTATCTAGGACTTCAACCTTGCGCACTCCTCATGACAAAAGTTATTCAACCACTCACTTGGTCGGAAAATTCTAAGGCTTGACCTGGCCTGTTCACACCTTACATGACTCTGTGTTATGCTCACACTTTTATTGGTATAAGAACAACTCTATCTCTCCTCATCTCTTTTGAGGTAAATCTCATAATCTTATCAACGCACTCCTTGCAGAACTTTACTACACTCCTTATAGGAATTCTTAGGATGATAATAAATTGAAACTTATACTCTCCCTCTCACAGCCTTCATACATTCAACATGAAATCACACACATAAAGCATTGAAACAAATTCATAACAAAGAAATTAAGCAAATTGTAAACATATCATTCAATAGATTCAAACAGTATTCATCACAACACCATGAAATTGGATCAAAGCCTTCTCATATTAATTCAAGTGCTTCTATACATGGTTTCAAAAGCAACAACTATCTACTCAAACAACTTCTACAATCTATCTTCTTCTCTGCTCTCTTATGCTCTCTTTCTCTACAGTTTCTATTCTTACTCTTTCTCTTACTCTTACAATGAGAATTATGATACAATACCATACATCTACGAGGGATATTTTTAGAGTTTTCCCTCCTACAACCTCAAGCTATCTTATCAAATTAAAGTCTACATCTACTTTACATTCATTACATTAAATGCTTACAACTGGTAGATCAGAGAAAACGCTCAAGATCTACGTTACAATCTCCAAACCATAAAAGAAAATATATCTTTTCTAGATATTACATTAATGTTTCATCTTTTCAAATTTAAAACATCTTCAAAATGTGTGCTGGTGCATATCTAGTTGTCCTCTACTTGTGCTTACTTGCGATGCTCCTGCATCAATTTATTTGATCAGATGAAGGGAGAAACATTGTTTTCAAAGATTGACTTGAGATCGGAATATCATCAATTACATATTAAGGAGGAAGATATCTCTAGGACCGCATTTAAGACGATATTCTAACACTGTGAGTTTATTATTTACTGTTCGGATTGACGAACGCCTCGGGCGTATTCATGAGTTTGATGAACGGGGTGTTCCAGGAATACATGGACAAGTTTGTATAAGTATTCATTAATGATATACTAATTTACTCTGGGAAAAGAGAAGAACACGATGAACACTTGAGATTGGTCTTACAATGTCTAAGAGAAAACAAGTTCATTGATCAAGGAAAAGTGCTAAAACGAGACACATACTATATTTGCGTTAGAGATATTTTATTAAAAGGAAAAACAAGTCCTGTATATTGTTTAAGATCATAGAAAAACTGTCAAGATCCTGAATGTATCATTAATTTTCCAGAACGAAGCATACAACCAAGAGCCAAGAAAACACCAAATGTATTGAAAGTCGAGGCACAAGGCAACACATGACCACAAAAGGCGCCAAGAGAGATCCCACAAGGGTCCATAGAATAGTACACATCGACCTATGCATCAAAAAAATTGATATATAAAAAAAAAACACGTGGCATTGGTTTTCTCTTACATCTAGTATATGCTCCCATGAGAAAATAACCGAGGCCATAAAATATGAACAAAAGTCTGCCAAACATAAGACAACACAAAACCAGCGAAGCTTCTCCATTGTTTCCCAGCTATAACCAAACCTACAAATGGTGAACAAGAAACTTGTCGATTACTATTTCACCATGAACCAAGATCACTATGGACATTTTCTTCTGATAGTGCCATGTTCTATCACTACCAGTTTTAACAATGTCAAATTTCCAATATTATTGGAAATTCCTAATGATTTTTCCCAGAGGAGAAATTCATTTCGACCATTCAAAGGATGGGCCTGAGTTATTCACAATTGGATACTTTGTATGAGGTTTTTCCTCATGCTTCCCATTTCTGGAGTGAACAATCTTATGCGCTTGCACATCAACAATAAATTCACTTGCTTGTATGAAAACCAATGCCTGAACTCCCCAATCTCTATAGCGAGTTCTGAAGATTTCAAGTTCATGCTTCAATCCATGTTGAGCCCTTTTTTTTCAATTAGGTCATCAAGAAAATGCAGATATCATACCATAAATGTATAGTTGGAGATCATCTTCTTTTTTATTTGGGTACCCAAAAAATGCAGAAATCCTACCATGGCTATATAGTTGGAAAACCTTTTTCCAATTCGGGCACCCAAAAAGGTGCAGACTCATGAAATAAATCCATAGCTAGCCACCATTTTTTTTTCATTTGGACACCCCAACAAATATCCAAAAGTCTTATTGGGAGATGCAAAAAAACATCAAAATAGCAACAACGATTTGATTTGTAGTTAGATTCTGCTTGTTTTTTCAAGTGCACAAAAAGAGACAAAATCTATGGAAAGAAACTTTTACAACCATAGATGTAAACTCCAAAAAACTCAAGTCTGAAGAACTTGAATACGATGAATATTCATCTAGGTATTGAAGAAAAATTACAAACACACATGAGATGTTTTTCGTTTCCTGCCAAAGCTTGANTATATATATATATATATATATATATATATATATATATATATATATATATATATATATATATATATATATATATATATTCACCAACCGATATGCAATATTGCATTGTCCTCATTTAAGGTAAATTTTCTATGTATCTGAAATTCATGCAGCATGTAGACATTGTTTGTCTTTTTCTATAGTTATACTTCATACGAAAATTT
This sequence comes from Picea engelmannii, assembly GCA_009831015.1. Classification (NCBI taxonomy): domain Eukaryota; kingdom Viridiplantae; phylum Streptophyta; class Pinopsida; order Pinales; family Pinaceae; genus Picea; species Picea engelmannii. The sequence goes on along the minus strand of ML805145.1, from coordinate 228,925 downwards.
TGCTAACCCAGGAAGCACATCTTGTAATAGAGGATGTACGATTGTGTTGTTGACAGTTCAGATGGCAGGATTGAGGAAATGTCTATATATATGTTGGCACAAGGGTAGACCCAGGGTTCAATGCACCAACAAAAACCTAACTACTAGCCCTTTCAACAACACCTGCGAAGCAAATGAAGTCTCACCCGAGGTAGAGGCAGGGGGGTTGCAGGACTCATATGTCTGCAACCTAGCTGGGACATAGATTTGTGATTACAACACTAATAGAGAACTTAGTTGTTAGTGTTCATTAGCATTTAACCCTTATTCACAACACAGATTGAAATCATAATTATGGAACAACTCAGTATTGAACAAGATCTAACAGATCCAACACTTAGCACATAGAAATAGATTAGATATAGCTTTCATTCACATTACTAAGCACTAAGATATTATATCAGATGCATCTAACATATATCATTGCACTAAGCATACATCACATCAACAACCATAATGCACAAAGAAACCACAACACAGGATATATGTGGTTCACCCTAGCGTGGGGCTATGTCCACCAACTCTTCTCTTTATTTATTGTCTTCTCTCAATCTTCTACAAGAACAGAGCCAGAAGAACCCACTCCACATAGGACAGGATATCTGTGCGCACACCACAAAATCCTCCTTCCCCAAGATAGTTTTTAGCACAAAACCTTCTTACAATCTTCACACAATTTTCTTATAATCACTTGCACTTAGCTCTGCAAGTTCTTAACACATAGTAAGCACAAAGCCTTTGCAATCACATAGGTAAAACTCTAGCACTTAGTGTTGGCAAATATTTAACAGACAACAAATGCTTGTCATTGATGGCAAGTACAACAATGAAGATGGCATGAGTACAGAAAGTATGTAATAGATGGGCATTATGAGAAGATGTTGCAGAGAAGATTTGAATAAGCTTAGAAGAAATAGTGCAGAGGATTGTTGGCAGATCATCGATGGAAAGATCAGAGTAAGAGGAACAAAGTAAGCTCGGGAGGAGAAGCATTTATGATCGTTGGATCCCATTCAAAATTCCTGAAAGAAGGAGGACCATCAGATCTGTTAGTAGACAAGAAGAACACGCAGAAGAGGAGAACATATCTCAGGCGTCAGATCTGAGTGTTAGATTCAATCATCGTTGTATCATGAAGGACCTACACGTTCATTAAAGTGCAAGGAGAAACGGGCTCACAAAATCCCAAAAGAAAGAGGACCGTCCATCTTCAGGCAAGACACGTGGCGAAAGATCATCATGTTGCTGACTGAAAAGTCAAAGGAACGGGGTTCCCTAACCTCTTGAATTTGTGATATGCGAAATCGCGAAACTATCTTAGCCGTCAGTTCGAGGTTTGTTCTGGATCATTGATCTAAGCTCCATCTGGGAGCTTAGCCTATCGCGACTTAGAGAAGTAAGAAACATAACCATCGAAATAGCGATATGCGAAATCGCGATTTAATCCCAGCCAAAAGATCAAGGTGTGTTATGGACCGTTGATCTGAGCTCCATCTCGGAGCTTCGCATATCGCGACTTGGAGAGGTAAGAAACATAACCATCGAAATCACGATATGCGAAATCGCGATTTAATCCCAGCCGTCAGATCAAGGTATGTTCTGGACCATTGATCTGAGCTACATCTTGGAGCTTCGCCTATCGCGACTTGGAGAGGTAAGAAACATAACCATCGAAATCATGATTTAATCTCAGCCGTCAGATCAAGGTGTGGTCTGGACCATTTATCTAAGCTTCATTTCAGAGTTTCTCCTATCGCAACGTGGAGTGACAAGAACCTCTTTCGAAGGAATCGTGAGATGCGAATTCACGATGAGATCTGGATCGTAGATTCATCGAGATCGTGGACCGTTGATCTAAGCTTCATTTCAGAGTTTTGCCTATCTCGACTTGGAGTGACAAGAACCTCCATCGAAGGAATCATGAGATGCGAATTCACAATGAGATCTAGACCATAGATTCATCGAGATCGTGGACCGTTGATCTCAACTCCATCTCAGGGTTTCATGGACTATGACTTGGAGAGTCGAGATGCCTCATCTCCAGACTCACGAAATGCGAATTCGTGAAAAGAACTTTTTTCATAAGCGCTTGGTCATGGCCATGGTCATATAGAGGAAGGAGCTAGTGCAGAAAAGCTCTGTATCGGAGCTTCGAAGATCGCGACATGAAGTGTTGAGACACTTGGCCACAGGAATGCTGAAATGTTGAAACCTGATTTAAAGAAAAGATTAATAAAGTTCATCCAACGTTGCAAATAAACTTGAATATGATCGGAGGGCTGCTGTTCTCTCTCACATTTAATTCATCAGTTACGAATCTGTTAGCAAAACTGATTCATGATTCCTGATCAGTTGGCATTTAAGCTGCTTAGACGATTTTTCTTTTGCCTCAAAAGATTCAAAGGGTAACAGTTGTGGGTGTGGTGTATAAAATAAAAAGATACAGACTGTACGTGGTTGGTGGTTCTGGACGAAAAAATGAATTAAATAGTAAGAAAGGGAAAATCACAGGATGCATAGGGTGAGACTGAGAATATGCGCAGTGTAAGATAAAACTCAGAGAAGAGTAGCAGATGAGGAAAAGACTTGAAGCAGAGCAGAATGACAGAACAAGTTGAAGCAGAGCAGAATGATAGAACAAGTTGAAGTAGAGCAGATTTGCGGAACAGACAAAGGAAGAGAAGAATTGCATAACAGTAAGAAGAAGACCAGATTTACAGAACAGAGAAGAAGTGGTAAGAATCAATTTATCTGTGTGGTTGGTTGTTTAATTATTCATTTATATTCCAGGGTGGTTGGGAGGTTCTAGGGAGGACTGTTGTCCTCAGAGGTTCAAGTGGGAGCTTGAACACATGGAGTTGTAGCTTCCATCTGGTTGCATCCAGATAAACCAGGGTGGCAGGGTGGTGCAAGAGAGAATAAGTGTTCTCTGTTATACAAGTTGGAGCTTGTGTAACTAGAATTTGGTGCTTCCATCCAGTTGGTGCTGGAACATTAAGGGAGTTGGTGCTTCCTTCTAGTGGGTGCTAGAGAAACCAGAGAGTTGGTGCTCTCAAACAAGTTGCAGCTTGTAAAGTAGAGGTAGCAGCCTCACATTGAGTTGGTGCTCAATTATAGATGATGTACAGAACTTAAAAGACTACCTATCATTTCGAAGAAGAAGAGGTTTTCTCCCTTTATGGGTTTCCTTGTGAAAATCTATCTCTGTGTATACGTTATGTGTGACTGATGCTCATTACTTTTATTGTCCATATGTTGTATAATGTTGATGATCACTTGAAGAAAGATTAGGAATGTATTAATAGACTTAAAATTGTTTAAGTACAATAACAACTGATTCACCCCCCCCCTCTGTTGTCTTAGTAATTTCAACAATTGGTATCAGAGCGGGATCCTTTTATTCAAAGGTAGATCTATAAGCTTAAACATGACAAATCATGAAGGGACTTCAACCTCTAAGCCCCCTCTATTTGATGGAACAAATTTTGCCTTCTGGAAGATTAGAATGAAAACATACTTAATGGTCTTGGGTGCTGATGTTTGGGATGTAGTAGAGACTGGATATACAAACCTTGTTGTGCTAGCCTCCAAGGACGATAAGTTAGATTTTAGTTTTAATGCTAAGGGAATGAATTCTATCATGAATGGACTTGTTGAAGCTGAGTTTGTAAAGGTGATGCATCTTGAAACTGCCAAAGCAATGTGGGATAAACTTATTAGCAGTTATGAAGGAAATGAGAAAGTAAAAGATGCCAAACTTCAAACATACAGATTAAAATTTGAACAACTAAAGATGAATGAAGATGAAACAATTAGCAAGTATTTTTTAAGAGTTGAAGAACTTGTAAATTTCATGAAGGGTCTTGGTGAGAAGTTTGACGACTCACTCTTAGTTCAGAATATTTTAAGATCTCTACCTGATAAATTTAATCCAAAAGTCTCTGCAATAGAAGAATTAAATGATCTCAAAACCCTGTCCATTGATCAACTTCTAGGAACTTTAACTACATATGAAATGAGAATTAGCAAAGATAAATCTAGTACTAGAGAAGCATCTTT
>ML805145.1:143784-160829 GCA_009831015.1 Picea engelmannii | reverse complement strand
ATTATTTAAAGTTTTGATGTATTTTCCTGTCATATCCATTTTGATTTTAGATTTATCAAGTTTTGAGAAGGATAAAGTCTATAAAGGTGCAAACTTTTCTTCAATTTTTGCACTCTAAAAAATATTTTTACTTCAAAGGATTTGATCCCTCTTAGTGACTGATAAATTCATAGTTAAGATGGATCTAATTTAGTATTAAGTACATAAACAAATCAATATAAAAGATTCACAAGAGCCAAAAGAATTATGTGCTTTCCACTATTGAAAAAAACTTTTGGCCTTTGTGTATTTCTCTCCTTTTCACGAGAAGATTGTTGAATGTTTACTTCATTTACATGATATATCATGTAAGTGTAGGTATGTTTACTTCATTTACATGATAGAGTGTAGGTAACACATAAATCCAGTGACACTTTGTGAACATGTGGCTTAGTTATTATTGAGCATATTGGAAATGGATGACCCATCCCTTAAGTATAGGTGATCTTTTAGTCCATGAAAAAATAAAAAAATACAAATATTTGTTTGTTAGCTTTAAGAGTGACGAGAAAGACCGTTAAAGTATCTAAGAACAATGTTCTTACTTTGTACAAACCAGGTTTCTATTGGTTCTCTTGTAATTAGATTTCTACATTTCGTATGAGAATCCCAAAAGCACATTTAGGTAATTTTGTATAGAACTTTGTAAATCACACAAGGAAGATAATACGTTTTGCATATTTATACAATTTTGTATAAAACTTTGTAAATGTGGAAATTTAATACTCAAGCTTTAAGCACTACACAACCTTGTCAAAAGTATGTGTTTTCTAGAACTTTGATATTTTGCATGGTTTTAAAAATATATCACATCAAAATTCTATGCCATACATTTATGGCAAGTCCGTACACTCTTTCAAAAACTTGTCAAAAGTGTTTGGTAGAACTTTTTTATTTTGCATGTTTTAAAAATATATCACATCAAATTTCTATGTCATACATTTAAAGTCTTTACACTCTTTAAAAAAATTGTCATAAGTGTCCAGTAGAAATTTGATATTTTGCATGGTTTTAAAAATATATCACATCAAAATTCTATGCTATACATTTATGGCAAGTCTTTACACTCTTTCAAAAACTTATCAAAATTCTATGCCATACATTTATGGTAAGTCTTTACACTCTTTCAAAAACTTGTCATAAGTTGTTGGTAGAACTTTGATATTTTGCATGGTTTTAAAAAGATATCACATCAAAATTCTATGCCATACATTTATGTCAAGTCTTTACACTCTTTCAAAACTTGTCATAATTGTTTGGTAGAAATTTGATATTTTGCATGGTTTTAAAAATATATCACATCAAAATTCTATGCCATACATTTATGGCAAGTCTTTACACTCTTTCAAAAACTTGTCATAAGTTTTTGGTAGAACTTTGATATTTCTATGCCATACATTTATATGACAAGTCTTTAAACTCTTTMAAAAACTTGTCATAAGTTTTTGGTAGAACTTTGATATTTTGCATGGTTTTAAAAAGATATCACATCAAAATTCTATGCCATACATTTATGGCAAGTTTTTACACTCTTTCAAAAACTTGTCATAAGTGTTTGGTAGAACTTTGATATTTTACATGGTTTAAAAAAAATATCACATCAAATCAAAACTCCATTTATGGCAAGTCTTTACACTCTTTCAAAAACTTGTCATAAATGTTTGATAAAACTTTGATATTTTGCATAGATTTAAAAATATATCACATCAAAATTCTATGCCATACATTTATGGGAAGTCTTTACACTCTTTCAAAAACTTGTGATAAGTTTTTGGTAGAAATTTAATATTTTACATGGTTTAAAAAAAATATCACATCAAAATTCTATGCCATACATTTATGGAAAATCTTTACACTCTTTCAAACACTTTTCATAAGTCTTTGATACATTTATGGAAAATCTTTACACTCTTTCAAAAACTTGTCATAAGTCTTTGATATTTTGCAGGGTTTTAAAAAAATACCACATCAAAATTCTATGCCGCTGTTACACTCTTTCAATTGGAATTGAAAGTCGAGTTTGAATTACATGAACAACATAAAGTGCTCCTCATTCTATGCCACTGTTACACTCTTTCAATTGGAATTGAAAGTCGAGTTTGAATTACATGAACAACATAAAGTGCTCCTCTTGCACCTATATTCTTTGTCAACCATATTAATATTAGGGTTGCAAAACAGTTTAATATTCCCATGCACACAATCATCTTAATGGCTAACTTTTGTTTCCAAATCACAAAAATGTGCAAAGCTCTTTTCTTCGTACTGAATCTGCATATGTTGTTTTGGGTTGATCCACTTTTTGTACGAGCTCGGTGAAGTATATGGGGAAAATAACAAAATGTTCCTCCGAATCAAGAAAATATCCCTGCTCATCTTCAAATGTTTCTTATCTATAAGCAATGTGGAGGATCTCAGAGACATGGGAAAGCAAGAGCACGATTCAAGCATGTCCTTCCGGAGATTCTTTGTTCACAGCTCAAGGAAGCTCAAGTGTGAAAAAAGAGAGCATTGCTGCAACAACCATTCCTGCTATAACTCCATGCAAGGAAAAAGATGTAAACCAACTTCTTCATGCTATTTCTTCCACGTTTATTTTATATTTACGAGGTCTTGTAATTTCTTATCACGTCACTTTTGCTTGTTTCTGTTATATTCGTAAATGTGGAAACAAAAATATCATAAGCCAAGCATAGTCACGCAGAATTAAAAGACCGAGATTTACGTGGTTCACCCAAACGTTAGGATATGCCCACCAAGTGAAGGTATCAGTTGTCTTATTATTCAGATCATGGAGATTATAGTAGCTCACTCACACTCCTTGTTTGCCTCTATGGGCTTACTTAAATTTTTATACATTTACATAGGAAACTGATTATTAAATGCAATCTCATCCATATTCTAACTTGGTCTTATTGGTTACAACCAATGCTAGATTATAGGATCTGAAATCCTAATCCTGGAGGAATTCGTTGTCACCAGTTTCCAACAATCTCCACCTTGACCTAATCCATGACTTGTCTTACAAAATGGTACTTGATAGGTATATGTTTTGTTTTACTGTGGTAGGCTGGATTCTTAGCCAAGTGAATAACACTTTGACTATCACAAAGTAACTTTACTTTGTTCTACATCTTTCCAAACTCACCAAACAAACCTTTCAACCAAACTGCCTCTTTGCAAGCATGTGAAGCAGCTACGTATTCTTCTTCTATAGTGGATAAAGCAACAATGTTCTGTAGCTTTGACATCCAACTAATAGCTCCACCTGCAAGAGTAAAGACATACCCTGAAGTTGACCTTCTCTTGTCCAAATCACCTGCAAAATCAGAATCAACATATCCACAGACTAATTCTCAACCATTGTTATAGGTGATACAATAATCACTTGTGCCCCTTAGATACCGAAGCACCCATTTCACCGTTGCCGAGTGCTCTTTACCTGGATTTTCCATATACCTGCTGACAACTTCAATTGGATGTGAAATTTTTGGCCTTGTACTAACCATCACATACATTAGACTTCCTACTGCATTAGCATATGGTATTTGAGATATATATTCATTTTCTTCTTTTGTACTAGGACATAAACTTGAAGAAATCTTAAAATGAGAAGACAAAGGGACTGAAACTAGTTTCACTTCGCTCATACCAAACCTCAAAAGTATCTTCTCAACATACTTCTGTTGTGACAACCAAAGCTTACCATTCCTCCTATCTCTGAATATCTCCATGCCTAAAATTTGCTTTGTTGCTCCTGAATCTTTCATATTGAGCGTCCTAACCATCTGAGCCTTTAACCTGTTGATCTCAGTTATGCTTTTGCTTGCTAAAAGCATATCGTCAACATAAAATACTAAGATAATGAATATTCCATTATTCAATTTCTTAAAGTAGACACAATGATCATACTCACTCCTTGTATAATTCTGGCTCACCATGAAAGAGTCAAATTTCTTGTACCATTGTCTGGATGACTACCTTAGGCCATACAATGATTTCTTGAGCCTGCAAACAAATTTCTTGTTGCGATTCTGAACAAACCCTTGAGGTTGTTCCATGTAAATTTCCTCATCCAAATCTCCATGTAAGAAGGCAGTTTTAACATCTAGCTGCTCCAACTCCAAATCAAGTAATGCAACCAATGTTAATACACTTCGAATTGAATCAGACTTAAAAATTGGTGAAAAAATCTCATGAAAGACAATACCTTTTTTATGAGAATATCCTTTCGCAACCATCCTTGCTTTGTACCTTTCCACCTTATCATCAACACCCTTCTTCAGCTTGTAGACCCACTTGCAACCTACAATTTTTCTATCTCTTGGAAGTTCTACCAGGTCCCATGTGGCATTCCTTTATATTGCCTTCATTTCATCCTTCATTGCTTCTTTCCATTTATCATTATTAGAACCCTTCACAAATTCCTGATAGCACGAAGGTTCATCATCATTAGTACTTAAAGACGCTGATGAAACAAAATCATCATACCTTCTTGGAGGATTTCTAACCCACATAGACCTCCTTAGGGAAGTTTGTGGATCATCCACATTATGTTGATTGTTATCATCAACCATGTCTTCCTCTTCAGGAAAGTCTTCATGAACATCTTCAGAAACTTGTTCATGTTCACTTTCATCTGTATTTGAACTGTTTTCAAATTGAATCTGTTGATACTTGGGTACTTCTTCATGTTTCATTACATCTCTGTTAATGGCGATCTTTTGGGTAGTAGGATTCCACAACCTGTACCCCTTAATATCATCACCATATCCAACAAAGATAAGTCTTTTTTATTTTGGATCTAATTAATAACACTGATGTTTCGGAATTAGAGCATAGGCTTCACAACCAAAAACTTTAAGATTATAATAATTATAAGGGTGACCTTTCCATACCTCTTCAGGAATCTTGCACTCTATTGTTGTTGATTGTGATTGATTCACCAGATAACAAGTTGTAGTTACTGCTTTTACCCACAGTTCCTTTTGCAAGTTGGCATTACTAAGCATACTCCTTGCTCTCTCTAGAAGAGTCATGTTCATGCGTTCAAAAACACTGTTTTGCTGAGGAGTATAGGCAATGGTTTTATTCCTATCAATCCCAAACACCTTGCAATAACTCTCAAATTCCATTGGCGTAAATTCACCACCATTATCAGTTCTTAAACAGTTAATGGATCTACCAGTGCTCTTTTCCACTAAACCTCTAAACTGCTTGAAAATAATTAACACACCATCCTTTCTTTTCAACATATAGACCCAAACCTTCCTAGATAAATAATCTATAAAAGTTACAAAATATGATGATCCTCCATATGAAATAGTAGGGGATGGTCCCCAAACATCAGAATGGATATAATCGAGGATTCCTTCACTAGTGTGTCTTTCGGTTTTAAATCTCTGCCTATTATGTTTTCCATAAATACAGTGCTTGTAGAAATCTAAGTTTAAATACTTTAGACTAGGAAGTAACTTGTGATCAAATAATACCTTCAATCCTTGTTCACTCATATGGCCCAACCGTTGATGCCACAGTCAAACAGAATCACTATCATTCTCAGATACAGTTGTCACATGATCTGACTCGGTTATTCCTTCTAACAGAAACAAGTTTCCAACCTTCTTCTCTTTCATAACTAGTAGGATTCCTTTGTAGACCTTCATAACTCCACCTTGAACAATACTCTTATATCCTCCAGTGTCTAAGACTCCCCAATAAATTAGGTTCTTCCTAAGCTCAGGTACATGTCTCACATCAGTTAGCATTTTAACAGTTCCATCAAACATCTTAATTCGAATGCTACCAATTCCCACAACTTTACACGAGATATCATTTCCCATGTAAACTATTCCATCATCTATAGACTGGTAAGTAAAAAACAAGTGTCTATGAAGACACATGTGATTTCTAGCACCGAAATCTAATAACCAATGTTGATCATGACATGAACCAATACTAATTGATAAAACTTCATCATCCATACCTGAACTTGTTGTTGAACCTGTTTCAGTTGCATTTGCTTCCGTCATCTCTTTTGGAGTGTATTCTTTGGAGGCTTGTTGTCGCTTCCAACAATCCTTCTTCAGGTGTCCATATCTGCCACAAAACCAACACTTAATTTTTCTCTTCTTTCCCTTCGAATTTGATTGAGAGAAATCCCTCTAACCGTGTCCTCTTTCTTTAGGTCTTCCTATGACCATCATCGCCTTAGATGTAGAAGTTTCTTAATTGGATTTATTCCTTATTTCCTCAAATGGTAGTGCTCCAACAATAAAATCAAACTCAATACTCTATGTTGTGCTGGAACTAATAGAGGTAACAAAGTGATCCCATGACACGAGCAAAGAACACGATAATGTAATTTATTTGTCTTCAGAATTGAATTTAACTCCCATGCTGGTCAATTGAACTAAGAGAGTATTAAAAGTATTTAAATGGTAAGCTATTTTTGTACCTTCCTTCATGCACAAACTGTACAATTGTCTTTTCAGGAAGATCTTGTTCGTCAAAGATTTCGTCATGTACACACTTTCCATCTTCATCAATAAACCGATTGTTGTCTTCTCCGGAACAATGTTGAACAAAATATCATCGGCCAAACACAGGCATATGGCACTCAATGCTCTCGCATCTATCTCATCTCGTTCATCATTTGAAATGCTCACGAGTTTCTTTTCTTTTCCCAAAAGAGCCTTCACCACACCTTGTTGCATGAGCAGATCATGCATCTTCACCTTCCAGATCTCGAAGTTGTTCTTGCCATTGAACTTCTCGATTTTGAATTTGGCACTCTCAATTTTCTCCATTAGCAGAAAGAAAATTTACAAAAAACACCACTGCTTAGAATAACCAAGACCCTTTGAAAAATATGTGGAGGAATAATGGTATAAACTTCACAAAGTTTAATAAAACAAAAGTTTAATAAAAAACCTTTTACTAAAAAATTCACCTTTTAATAAAAAATCCTTTCAATAAAGAATTCACCTTTACTTTAATTCCTCCACCTTTTTTAATTGTTTTAAATATTCACCTCATGACAAATTCGATCCTTCAACTTTGAATAAAAAAAGTCAACCTTTCATACTTTGCAAAAATTTTCATTTATACCATGTGAATTTTTATTTTAAAAAAGAGATCGTGACCTTTGTTTTAAAAAAGGAGTCGTCGCACCTCCCGATGCAACTGGAGTGTGGAGATCTTAAAGGGTCATTGTACAACATAGATGGAATACGGTGATTTCATGCTTTTCACAGTGGGATAAGTATGGCTAGTAAGACGTCGCACCCTTCCATAGGAGGGACCTGCAACGATGTGGAAATCGACACACCTCACACAGATGGAACTATTGGTGCTCCTCCGAAATTTGACGCCCTGGACACCCTCTCCTCCAACCAGCTCTGATACCACTTGTATATTCGTAAATGTGGAAACACAAATATCATAAGCTAAGCATAGTCATGCAAAATTAAAAGACACAAAGATTTACGTGGTTCACCCAAATGTTGGGCTACATCCACCAAGTGAAGGTATCAGTTGTCTTAATATTCAGATCACGGAGATTACAATAGCTCACTCACACTCCTTGTCTGCCTCTATGGGCTTACATAAATTTATATACATTTACACGGGAAACTGATTACTAAATGCAATCTCATCCATATTCTAACTTGGTCTTATTGGTTACAACCAATGATGGATTATAGGATCTGAAATCCTAATCCTGGAGGAATTCGTTGTCACCAGTTTCCAACAGCTTCTCATATCTGCAGTTTTGCAAGTAAATATATGCAGTTCAGGATTATGGTGATCCTAATCGTAATCGATGACCTATCTTACAAAATGGTACTTGATAGGTATATGTTTTGTTTTACTGTGGTAGGTTGGATTCTTATCCAAGTGAATGGCAGTTTGACTATTACAAAGTAACTTTACTTTGTCACACATCATTCCAAACTCATCAAACAAACCTTTCAACCAAACTGCCTCTTTGCAAGCATGTGAAGTAGCTACATATTCTGCTTCTATAGTGGATAAAGCAACAATGTTCTATAGCTTTAACATCCAACTAATAGATCCACCTGCAAGAGTAAATACATACCTTGAAGTCGACCTTATCTTGTCCAAATCACCTACAAAATCAGAATCAACATATCCACAGACTAATTCACAACCATTGTTATAGGTGATACAATAATCACTTGTGCCCCAGAAGCACCCATTTCATTGCTGCCCAGTGCTCTTTACCTGGATTTTCCATATACCTGCTGACAACCCCAACTGCATGTGAAACTTCTGGCCTTGTACTAACCATTGCATACATTAGACTTCCTACTGTATTAGCATATGGTATTTGAGACATATATTCCTTTTCTTCTTTTGTACTAGGACATGAACTTGAAGAAAGCTTAAAATGGGAAGCCAAAGGGACTGAAATTGGTTTCACATCGTTCATACCAAACCTCAAAAATATCTTCTCAATATACTTCTGTTGTGACAACAAAAGCTTACCATTCCTCCTATCTCTGAATATCTCCATGCCCAAAATTTGCTTTGCTACTCCTAGATCTTTCATATCGAACATCCTAGCCATCTAAGCCTTTAACCTGTTGATCTCAGTTATGCTTTTGCTTGCTAAAAGCATATCATCAACATACAATACTAATATAATGAATATTCCATTATTCAATTTCTTAAAGTAGACACAATGATCATACTCACTCCTTGTATAATTCTGGCTCACCATGAAAGAGTCAAATTTCTTGTACCATTGTCTGGGGGACTACCTTAGACCATACAATGATTTCTTGAGCCTGCAAACAAATTTCTTGCTGCGATTCTGAACAAACAATTGAGGTTGTTCCATGTAAATTTCCTCATCCAAATATCCATGTAAGAAGGAAGTTTTAACATCAAACTGCTCCAACTCCAAATCAAGTAATGCAACCAATGCTAACACACTTCGAATTGAAATAGAATTAAAAATTGATGAAAAAATCTCATGAAAGTCAATGCCTTCTTTCTGAGAATATCCTTTGGCAACCATCCTTTCTTTCTACATTTCCACCTTATCATCAACACCCTTCTTCAGCTTGTAGACCCACTTGCTACCTACAAATTTTCTATCTCTTGGAAGTTCTACTAGGTCCCATGTGGCATTCCTTTCTAATCCTTCATTTCATCCTTCATTGCTTCTTTCCATTTATCACTATTAGAACCCTTCACAGCTTCCTAATAGCACGAAGGTTCATCATCATTAGTACTTAAAGAAACTGATGAAACAAAATCATTATACCTTCTTGGAGGATTTCTGACCCACAAAGACCTCCTTAGGGAAGTTTGTGGAGCATCCACATTATGTTGATTGCTATCATCAGCCATGTCTTCCTCTGCAGGAAACTCTTCATGAACATCTTTAGAAACTTGTTCATGTTCACTTTCATCTGTATTTGAACTGGTTTCAAATTGAATCTGTTGATATTTGGGTACTTCTTCATGTTTCATTTGAACATCTACCACTGATTTGATGAGAGATGATTCATCAAATATTACATCTCTATTAATGGCGATCTTGTGGGTAGTAGGATGCCACAACATGTACCCCTTAATACCATCACCATATCCAACAAAAATAAGTGTTTTTGATTTTGGATCTAATTAAGAACACTGATGTTTCGGAATTAGAGCATAGGCTTCACAACCAAAAACTTTAAGATTAGAATAATTACAAGGGTGAACTTTCCATACCTCTTCAGTAATCTTGCACTCTATTGTTTTTTATGGTGATCGATTCACCAGATAACAAGTTGTATTTACTTCTTCTTCCCACAGTTCCTGCTGCAAGTTGGCGTTACTAAACATACTCCTTTCTCTCTCTAGAAGAGTCATGTTCATGCGTTCAACAACTCTGTTTTGTTGAGGAGTATAGGAAATGGTTTTATTCCTATCAATACCAAACTGTTGGAAATACTAAAACAACTGAGAAGGGGGTGGTGAATCAATTGTTTATGAGCTTAAACAATTTTATACCTTTTAAATATTATTAATATTCCTTCAAGTGATCATCAACAGTATACAACACATGGACAGTAAAAGTAAAGACCATCAGTCACACATAAAGTACACACAGAGACAGATTTTCATGAGGAAACCCATAAAGGGAGAAAACCTCTTCTTCTTCGAAATGAGAGGCAGTCTTTTTCAGTTTTGTACATCATTTACAATTGAGCACCAACTCAATGTGAGGCTGCTACCTCTGTTTTACCAGTTGCAACTTGTTTGAGAGCACCAACTCTCTGGTTTCTCTATCACCCACTATAAGGAAGCACCAACTCCCTGAATATTCCAGCACCAACTGGATGGAAGCACCAACTTCCTGAATGTTCCAGCATCAACTGGGTGGAGGCACCAACTTCCAGTTACCTAGGCTCTAACCAATCTTTCTTTGTTCTGTAAATCTGGTCTTCTGCACACTTTTCTGCAGCTCTACTCTTCCTCTGTCTGTTCAGCAGGTATGCTCTGCATCAACTCATGCTCTCATTTTGCTCTTCTTCAACTCTCCGTTATTATTCTCTGCATTTCATCTCTCCCTTCATATATGCTCAATCTCCTCCTGCGCATCCTCTTCGTCTCTATTCTTACAGTTTCATTTTTTTTTTCTTTGCAGAACAACCAACCCGACACAGTCTATTTCATCTTCTTTTATACACATGAACACGATGGTTCAACTTCCCAACTCCTTAGGCAAAATGTCGACAACTGTCTAAGCAACTGAAACACCAACTGAAATGCTAACTGATTTGCAATCATGAGTCCGTTTTCCTATGATCTTCATCGACCCTGATCGACGGTCCATGATATCGATGAATCAATGGTCCAGATCTTTTTGAGATATCGCATCTTGCTGTTCCTTAGTTGGAGGTTCTCGTCACTCCAAGTCGCGATAGGCGAAGCTCCGAGATGGAGCTGGATCAATGGCCCAGAATCTTGGTGTATTGATGATCCAGATCTCTTCGTGAATTCGCATCTCGCAGTTCCTGTGATGAAGGGTCTCATCACTCCAAGTCACGATGGCCGAGACTCCGAGATGGAGTTACATAAACAGCCCAGATCCAAGCTTGATTTAACGGCTGTGATTGAATCTCCATATCACATATCGCGATTTCACATTTCTTGTTGCAGTGTTTTTGTCACTCCATGTCATGATTCACGAAACTCCGATAAGGAGTTACATCAACGGTCCAAATCTGATCTTGATCTGGCGGTTGCAGTTACGTCACGTTTTCGCATATCGCGATATCGAGATTTTTGATATTAATAATCTTTGACATGTCCAACTTGCGATCCTCGAAACTCTGATATGGTGTCCATCTGCTGACGTCACACGTGAATTGACACGTGTTGAATACTGCCACGTGTCACTCTGATTCATGACTTACATGTGCCTGAACTGTTGAATAAGTCTGACACTTGTCATTACCTGACTGTGCCACGTGTCCCTAGCTGACGTGGTTTGCTGTCGTGAGTTGGGATGACGGTCTAGATCACATCTTGATCTGACGGTTCAGGTTCAGTCGGGATTTCACACATCGCGATTTCGGGGTTCTTGATGTCAATAAACTTTGACATGTCCAACTCGCGATCCCTGAAACTCCGACAAGGACTGGGATCAACGGTCCAGATCAAAGCTTGATCTGACGGCTCAGATTTCATCGCAATTTTTCATATTGCGATTACACCCTCTTCTCCTTGCACTTTAAAGACCGTGCAGGTTTTCCTCGATCCAATGGTGGTCGGACCCTGTGCTCCGATCTGACGGTTGAGATCTGTCTCCCTCTTCAATGATCATAGATTCTTCTCAAACTTTCGCTCATTCGCTACCTTCGATCATTCCCTGCCTTTGATCATTCACTGCTTTCGATCATTCATCTCTCTGAACTTATCTTCTGTTTTCCTGTCGATTACAAACTTGTTATTCTCATGTCATATTCACTGTTGCCATCAATGACAAGCATTCGCTGTCTGTTAACTGTCTGTTAAATATTTGCCAACAATCTCCCCCTTTGGCATTGATGTAAATACAAGCACCCATGGCAATACAAGCACCCACATGTATTCAGATCTTCTCTCCTGCCATCAATGACAAGCATTCATTGTCTGTTAACTGTCTGTTAAATATTTGCCAACAATCTCCCCCTTTGGCATTGATGGCAATACAAGCACCCACATGTATTCAGATCTTCTCTCCTGCTCTTTTCTCCCCCTTTGACATCAATGTCAAAAAAGAACCATTCTTCCCCTGATCTATTATAAAAACCTGCTCCCCCTGTCAACTATAAGCATCTTGGAAATACACCAGATATTCAATAAGTATGTAACACACCCACTACCTAAATAATAAAATTTTCATTCTTCCTCAAGGAACAAAACCCCCGAAGTCCTACAGGGGTATAGTGCAGGATAGTTCTTCCCTGTTCACCTCCCTGTGATCGTGGGTTAGGACCATAGGTCAAACAAACTAGGTGCCTTTCACAACTTGCGACCTCACGAGTCGTGAGTTAAAGACCCTCGAATTTTCTTCACAAATCACCGATACCCGAGGTCACGAAATGGGTATAGTTTTCTTCTATCAGCGTCCTCTATGCATGACTGTCGGCTAGGCTAAACTCTAGCTCCTCTCGCTATTCACCGCTTAATGAGGTCAATGGTAAAACTCTCACTCCTCCCTTATGCGATCCTCCGAGACTTGAAAGTCAACGAAGGTTGACCTTCCCTTCACATTGCTCGCAACTCACCCCTTCGCGAGTTGTAGCATCGAATCTTGGCACCTTCCCTTCACGAACCCTCGAGAGGAAATATTTAATTTTTCCCTCTCGCGTTCTTGCTACTCGTGACTTCGTAAGTCCAAGTGTTGAGCTTTCATGCCCTTCTCCCGTGAATCCCTGAGACACAAGGAGTCAATGGAGCATTGACTCCCTTCTTTAGGCGATGCGTCTCCACCCGTCAATCATGTGGGCCCCACCTTGAAGTTTTTCCATGTGTTCTCTCGTGCTCGGCTCTCGGCACTTTGCTACTTATGACTTGGAGCACCCAACCTTTGGGCTCTTACCTCGCGAACCTCCGAGATAGCGAGATCCCTGGATCTCTGCCACCTGTCCTCCTCGGTTGGACGGTCCTGATCCTCTCGTGGCTTCGCCACTCGCAACTTGGAGCATCCAAACTTTGGGCTCTTACCTCGCGAACCTTCGAGGTAGTGAGGTCCCTATATCTCTACGACCTGTCCTCCGTGGATGGACGGCTCAGATCCTTTCGTGGCTTCTCCACTTGCGACTTAGAGCATCCAACTTTTGGGCTCTTACCTTGCGAACCTCTGAGTTCGCGAGACTCTTGGATCTCTGCCACTTGTCCTCCTCGGATGGATGGCTCAGATCCTCTTGTGGCTTCACCACTCACGACTTAGAGCATCCAACTTTTGGGCTCTTACCTTGTGAACCTCCGAGTTCGCGAGACTCTTGGATCTCTGCCACCTGTCCTCCTCGGATGGACAACTCAGATCCTCTCGTGGCTTCGCCACTCGTGACTTAGAGCATCCAACCTTTGGGCTCTTACCTTGCGAACCTCCGAGTTCGCGAGACTCTGGGATCTCGGCCACCTGTCCTCCTCGGATGGACGACTCAGATCCTCTCATGGCTTCGCCACTCGCGACTGAGAGCATCCAACTTTTGGGCTCTTACCTTGCGAACCTCCAAGTTCGCGAGACTTTGGGATCTCGACCACCTGTCCTCCTCAGATGGACGGCTCAGATCCTCTCATGGCTTCGCCACTCGCGACTTAGAGCATCCAACTTTTGGGCTCTTACCTTGCGAACCTCCGAGTTCACGAGACTCTTGGAACTCTGCCACCTATCCTCCTCGGATGGACAGCTCAGATCCTCTCGTCCCTATTCGCGAGGGCTTAACCCTTGTTTATCTCCTTGTAGATATAATGACTGTCAGGTTTCCTAGCTTAGATCTGACGGTTCAGATCAGTCCCGATGTCGCGCCCTTTCCCACTGCTCTTTGGACGTGGACAAACCAACGGTCCAGATGTTCTCCTGGAGTCTGGGGTTCTATGATTCAGATTTCCTTGCTATTCACGAAGGTAGAGGAAAAAAGGAGTTAAGGAAAAATTACGCCCTCATTCATTCCTTCGATTTAACAGTCATGAATGACCACGGATTCCCCGACAGGATCTCATCCATTGATCAATACTTATCCTTACGCTACTACTTCAGGATTTTAAGAGGGTCATTCCTCTTCGTGCAGGGTTGTCAAGACCTGCACATTCAGGTCCTTTTTCCAGGTTCTTGGTAAACCTTTCTAAGGAGGGAATCTCCGTGAAGAGGTCTATTCTGGGACATTCCTAGATATAGATAAGGAAAACAAATTCCTGAGAACGGACTGGATACCTGACTTAGTTCATCCTGGGCATGATTAGATTCATTTTTATCGACGTAAGTCGTGCATGGCTTCCTCTATTACAAGCATATGTCCATTAATTATTATCGAAACATTCACAGACATTCTTACACTAAAATCGTTCACAATCTCACAGTGTTGTGAGTATATATATATATATATATCAGTGTATGAATTTCAAGATGTAATACATAAAATACTTATTAGAGATAACACCAGAAGTGGGTGCAACTACTGAGAGGGGTGCTCGTTTCCACCCAACCATAGGCTCAGCGACTCCCAACGGATTTACCACTAGCCACCCCTGAGCTGAGACCACGATGCTCTGAGACTGCGTCTCTCTGTCTTCCAGTGACCAGGAGCGAAGGTTGCAATCCTTCCTCTCTGCTATCACTCACTCTGTGTAATGCCAGAGTTCCCCTCGCGTCTCCCCCTTTCAATCGCCTCTGCCATACGCCTTATCCTCTCGCGAGGTTGCGTGTGGCACGATTACTCTCGCACTGATCAGGCCTAATGGCTCTATGGATGGGCGGTTCACCATCCCATCCCTCATCAAGCCATCCACCTACCAGTCTACGAGCCATTAAATTTCAGGGCGAGCGAGCCGCTTTTGGTTCTCCGGGCCATTGGAGTCCAAATATGGTATTTTATTCTTGGTGGAAGTTAACGCTACCTTTTCGGGTGCCTTCCACCACCATCATGGTCTCTTTTTCTGCACATCCCCTCTCATCAGTCCTGCAATAATTCAAAATATCATTCACATTCATTGACCTTTTTCTCAAGGTCCATTTACATCACATATTCATACTTATGAGTCTGCCATAGTCCTTGGCCAGTCCAGTTATATTTACAAACTGGGGGAAACATGGTGTTACAATTCTCTCCCCCTTAAAGGGAACATCGTCCTCGATGTTATTATGTACTAACATGTATTGCATGTACAGAAGTAAACAAAATCGGATATGCCTGTCTCATGGAATCCTCCATTTCCCATGTAGCCTCATCCGGGCCAAAATGTTTCCACTGCACCTTGACCTGTGCAATGGTTCTGTTTCGGAGCTGGGTTTCCTTTCTGTCCAATATGCATTGGGGTTCTGGTAGAAATTCTCCCTCTGGTTCCACCTAGATCACATACCAGTCAATTATATGATTAGCATCATGTACATATTTCTTCAATAATGAAACATGGAAAACATTATGTGCTTTTACTGTGGGAGGAAGTGTTAGCCGATAGGGTACAGGTCCCACTCTGTCTAGAACCTCAAAGGGTCCACAATACCGGGGTGCCAGTTTGGAACAAGCTCCCATTTTTAGGGAGCTCCTTCTGGGCTTAATTCTGAGATATACATGATCTCCTGTTTGGAACTCTCTTGGAGTTGTCTTTTGATCAGCATAACTTTTCTGTCGGTTCTGAGCGACCTTTAGATTTTGTTTTATCTGAGTCACTTGCTGTTCCATTTCTTTCAACATATCGAGTCCAATAGAAATCCTATTTACAGGATTACTCCATCTGACTGGAGTATTACACTGTCTACCATAGAGGACCTCGAACAGACTCATCTTTAAGGACGCTTGATAGCCGTTGTTGTAGGCAAATTCTACCAATAGCAGGTAGTCTTCCCATTTCCTGGGCTGACGCATCACATGCATCCTTAACATATCTTCTAGTATATGATTTACTCTTTCTGTCTGTCCATCGGTTTGAGGGTGATAGGCGGTACTACACAATAATTTGGTTTCTAAACCTGTCATCAGTGATTTCCAGAATTTGGAAGTGAATTTTGTGTCTCTGTCAGATATTATCTCTTTCGGCATACCGTGCAGTATGAATACCTCTTTCATGAATACCTGGGCGATATCTATCGCCTTGCAGGTCGATTTGACGGGAATGAAATGAGAAGACTTGCTCAGTTTATCCACCACTACCATAATGGCGTCATTTTGTTTGGTTGAGGTTGGCAATCCAGTGATGAAATCCATGGAGATGGTTTCCCATTTCCATTCCGGGATGGGTAAAGGGTGTAGTAGTCCTGTTGGATGTCGATGTTCTGTTTTAACCTGTTGGCATTCTATGCATTGGGGCAAATATTTGGCTATGTCCTTCTCCAATCCCGACCAATAAAATTGCTTCCGGGTGGCAGTAATCATTTTCTGGTATCCTGGGTGACCAGTGTAGGGTCTTTTGTGTAATTCATCCATGATGAACCTCTTTAAGTCATCACAATTGGGGATGTACAATCTATCTCTGTAAGTGAGCAAGCCTCCTTCGGTCGTCTGATAGCCTTCATACTTTTCTCCAGTGGGTTCTTGCTATAGGTACAGGGTCACATTTCAGACGAAGGGATCTGTTTCTTGTGCCTCTTTGACTCTGTTCTTGACATCTATCTCACAGGTACTCACCGTTGCTAGGTGAATCGTTCTCATGCTTCTGCTAAGGGCATCGACCACCCTATTCTCCTTCCCTTTGATGTGTTTGATTTCAAAATCAAATTCGCTAAGGAGGGCCATCCATCTGGCTTGTCTAGCATTAAGCTTGGGTTGATCAAACAA
>ML805145.1:88995-104744 GCA_009831015.1 Picea engelmannii | reverse complement strand
CATTCTCATCAAGGACAATACATATTATATTACATCAATCATCAATCAATCAATCCTTTGACATCAATCAATCACTTGACATCAATCAATGACATCAATCAATCAAACCATTGGCATCAATGACAACATGATCCAACAAATCCCTCATCTACATGGTCCCGGACGATTACTTGCACCCCCGCACCAGCAAAGCTAATACAGGTACTAAGGCTATGATGGAAGGCGCCACATGCGTTGTTAAGGAGGAATTCCTAGAGGAAATCCTCCACATGGCCCTGGGCACTTACATTCATGGCAGCACCAGTGAAGCGGATGAAGGAGTTGTGGTGGGCTCGGATGGAGTCACGTGCACTAAGCAGGAGGATTTCCCCATCTCGTCACCTCCACCGCTGATTGCAATTCTAGAATGCGACCCGACTCCCCTCATCCTCTTTAGCCCAGAGCAGCTGGAGCTCATTTTCGACATCATAAGCTACATGGAGGACCATCTTCATCAGGACACCCTTATCAACAATCCGATTGATATGTTGTTCGATGCATTCTCTAATGCACCGACCATGTAGCGGTGCCCGACCTGTACGCATCCCTTCGTGCTCCAACCCAGCGACGACATCCTTCATAGTAGAGCTTCGAACGATAGGTTCCATGGTACGAAAAACCCGACCAATGATTAGATTCACACAGTTCTTTGAGCTCCACCAGCACAATGATATGCTTATTTCTTTTTATCATGCACTGATACTCTGCTCATTTCTTGTTTAGTTTAATTTTTTCAGAAGTTGTTAGTTTTTTCTACCTTGCAAAGACAGCTCTGTTAGGACTAGCATCTGCCACTTGCTCTGGCTTCCAATTGGCATGGCATATGGCAAATGCCTTTTTTGGCCGAAAGTATAATAGGTGGCCACCTATTCCGGTTTCCACTAGTTTGGAAGAACAAGTGGTAGGCCAGTGACATATATCAATTTTGTATAGTGACAACACAATAATAAGATTTACCATTTTTATTTACAAAAAAAAAAAATGGCTTCGTACTCTATTACTATAATTTTGATAATGGGAGACAATTCTTGAAATGTGCAAGGTAAAGTATTCGATGGTGGTAGGAGAAAATCACCTAACAATCTACAAAATTTAAAAATAATTTATTGTATTGAATATTTGTCAATAATGCATCCATTATACAATTAACACTAAAAAAAATGTTAGTCATGTATGACAAATTATATTGTATACATTAGGATCTCCGTGAGATAGGTGTTTAACATACCTTTCATTTCCTCCAAGTGGACAAATAACAAAAAATAGAGAGGATATTTGTCCTTGAGCATTCATATAAGTATTTTCATGCCTTATCAATTAGATTTACATCGTGAATATAATCAAAGTTATCATCCATTGCAACAAAGGTGTCAATAATCAATCTATGTATCCCGTCATTTTGAATCATAGTATCATATTTTCTTTTGTAGGGTTAAATTCATCTCAATATAATCCATCTCCATAAACTTGTTCACCAATATTTCTACCATAATTTAATTTTGACACATCCTTAAACAATTCAAACCTGATGCTTTGCTTTTGTAATTACAAACAATAAAATATATTTAATATATATATCAAATATTAAAATGATAAAAATTTCCATAACAATAATAAAAACACGACAATAATAAAAAAACACAATAAATGATATTCATTTCCCTTCAAAGTGCCCAAACTCCCAACAATTTAGATGTCCCCTTAGAATTCTTCTCCTTTGTAATCCCTTGCACTTCATGGAAGGAAATAACGTTTTTCTCCATCATATTACTCCTTTAACGTATAACTCCTTTAACCTAGAAATGGTTGTCAAAGTTTCATTTTTTTGACGATATCAACAACTTATTAATGATCTTGTCTTGGCTTCATTTGAACATTTGCAGTTGTTGGAATTATAATGATAGTGCGTTGAAATTCTGACGATATGAATTAGATTCGAAATACTAATTTGCAGGCAAAAAAAAAGTATTTTATGATATTATAAACCATTTTAATTTATGGTATCACAAACCATTCTTGCGAGGAAAATAAAGTTGGATTCACACCCAAATATAGTAGCTTGAGAAATTATAAAAGGAGCAATGGAACTTGGAAATAATATAACATATAGTATGCATTTGCATATACGACTCCAACATTTGATTTAAGTGTTTGTACAATGGAATAAGTTGTTTAATGCATTACTTGTATATTGCATTAATTTTAATGTTTTTAAAATAGATAAAATCAATTTCATTGCATTGATTATATTATATATCATAGATTTTAGTGTTTATAAGTTAATAACTTTTTATTAAGTTATGTGTTATTTTGTTTTTTCTATAGTGTATTAATTTCAATGTTTATGTAAATTTTGAAGTGATCTTCTTGATAGTATTGTTTAGGTTATATACTCTCTAAGTTATAGATGATATTTTGTAATTTTTGAAGGATTAAAATTTATTTAAAGTATATATATATATATATATATATATATATATATATTGATGATCATTTAAAGTTTTGATACATTTTTCTGTCATATCCATTTTGACTTTAGATTTATCAAGTTTTGAGAAGGATAAAGTCTATGGAGGTGCAAACTTTTTTCCAAGTTTTGCACTCTAAAAAATGTTTTTACTTCAAAGGATTTGATCCCTCTTAGTGATTGATAAATTCATAGTTAAGATGGATCTAATTTAGTATTAAGTACATAAACAAATCAATATAAAAGAATCACAAGAGCCAAAAGAATTATGTGCTTTCCACTATTGAAATTTTTTTTTGGCCTTTGTGTATTTCTCTCCCTTTCACGAGAAGATTGTTGAATGTTTACTTCATTTACATGATATATCATGTAAGTGTAGGTATGTTTACTTCATTTACATGATAGAGTGTAGGTAACACATAAATCCAGTGACACTTTGTGAACACGTGGCTTAGTTATTATTGAGCATGTTGGAAATGGATGACCCATCCCTTAAGTATAGGTGATCTTTTAGTCCATGAAAAAATAAAAAAATACAAATATTTGTTTGTTAGCTTTAAGAGTGACGAGAAAGACTGTTAAAGTATCTGAGAACAATGTTCTTACTTTGTGCAAACGAGGTTGTATAAAAAACCCAAACCACGGAAACTAAACCTAATTAACAATACCATACACGTATACTCCTTGTCTTGTCTTATTTTTTCTTTAAACTACATCAACAATATTTCCATGTGGTTCTCTTGTAATTAGATTTCTACATTTTGTATGAGAATCCCAAAATCACATTTACGTAATTTTGTATAGAACTCTGTAAATCACACAAGGAAGACAATAGGTTTTTCATATTTATGCAATTTTGTATAAAACTTTGTAAATGTGGAAATCTAATACTCAAGCTTTAAGCACTACACAACCTTGTCAAAAGTGTGTGTTTTCTAAAACTTTGATATTTTGCATGGTTTTAAAAATATATCACATCAAAATTCTATGCCATACATTTATGGCAAGTGTGTACACTTTTTCAAAAACTTGTCAAAAGTGTTTGGTAGAACTTTGATATTTTGCATGTTTTAAAAAGATACCACATCAAAATTCTATGTCATACATTTAAAGTCTTTACACTCTTTAAAAAAATTGTCGTAAGTGTCTAGTAGAAATTTGATATTTTGCATGGTTTTAAAAAGATATCACATCAAAACTCTATGCCATACATTTATGGCAAGTCTTTACACTCTTTCAAAAACTTATCAAGATTCTATACCATACATTTATGGAAAGTCTTTACACTCTTTCAAAAACTTGTCATAAGTTGTTGGTAGAACTTTGATAGTTTGCATGGTTTTAAAAAGATATCACATCAAAATTCTATGCCATACACTTATGGCAAGTCTTTACACTCTTTCAAAACTTGTCATAATTGTTTGGTAGAAATTTGATATTTTGCATGGTTTTAAAAATATATCACATCAAAATTCTATGCCATACATTTATGGCAAGTCTTTACACTCTTTCAAAAACTTGTCATAAKTTTTTGGTAGAACTTTGATATTTCTATGCCATACATTTATATGACAAGTCTTTAAACTCTTTMAAAAACTTGTCATAAGTTTTTGGTAGAACTTTGATATTTTGCATGGTTTTAAAAAGATATCACATCAAAATTCTATGCCATACATTTATGGCAAGTTTTTACACTCTTTCAAAAACTTGTCATAAGTGTTTGGTAGAACTTTGATATTTTGCATGGTTTAAAAAAAATATCACATCAAATCAAAAATCTATTTATGGCAAGTCTTTACACTCTTTCAAAAACTTATCATAAATGTTTGATAAAACTTTGATATTTTGCATATATTTTAAAAATATATCACATCAAAATTCTATGGCATACATTTATGGCAAGTCTTTACACTCTTTCAAAAACTTGCGATAAGTTTTTGGTAGAAATTTAATATTTTACATGGTTTTAAAAAAATATCACATAAAAATTCTATGCCATACATTTATGGAAAATCTTTACACTCTTTCAAACACTTTTCATAGGTCTTTGATACATTTATGGAAAATCTTTACACTCTTTCAAACACTTGTCATAAGTCTTTGATATTTTGCAGGGTTTTTAAAAAATACCACATCAAAATTCTATGCCACTGTTACACTCTTTCAATTGGAATTGAAAGTCGAGTTTGAATTACATGAACAACATAAAGTGCTCCTCATTCTATGCCACTGTTACACTCTTTCAATTGGAATTGAAAGTCGAGTTTGAATTACATGAACAACACAAAGCGCTCCTCTTGCACCTATATTCTTCGTCAACCATATTGATATTAGGGTTGCAAAACAGTTTAATATTTCCATGCACACAATCATCTTAATGGCTAACTTTTGTTTCCAAATCACAGAAACGTGCAAATCTCTTTTCTTCGTACTGAAATTGCATATGTTTTTTTGGGTTGATCCACTTTTTATACGAGCTCGGTGAAGTATATGGGGAAAATAACAAAACGTTCCTCCGAATCAAGAAAAATATCCCTGCTCATCTTCAACTGTTTCTTATCTATAAGCAATGCGGAGGATCTCCGAGACATGGGAAAGTGAGAGCACGATTCAAGCATGTCCTTCTAGAGATTCTTTGTTCACAGCTCAAGGAAGCTCAAGTGTGAAAAAAGAGAGCATTGCCGCAACAACCATTCTTTCTATAACTCCATGCAAGAAAAAAGATGTAAACCAACTTCTTCATGCTATTTCTTCCACGTTTATTTTATATTTACGAGGTCTTGTAATTTCTTATCATGTCGCTTTTGCTTGTTTCTATTATATTCATAAATGAGGAAACAAAAATATCATAATCCAAGCATAGTCACGCAGAAATAAAAGGCACAGAGATTTACGTGGTTCACCCAAACATTAGGATACGTCCACCAAGTGAAGGTATTAGTTGTCTTATGATTCAGATCATGGAGATTACAGTAGCTCACTCACACTCCTTGTCTGTCTCTATGGGCTTACTTAAATTTATATACATTTACATAGGAAACTGATTATTAAATGCAATCTCATCCATATTCTAACTTTGTCTTATTGGTTACAACCAATGCTGGATTATAGGATCTGAAATACTAATCCTAGAGGAATTGTTGTCACCAATTTCCAACAATCTCCACCTTGACCTAATCCAGGACCTGTCTTACAAAATGGTACTTGATAGGTATATGTTTTGTTTTCCTGTGGTAGGTTGGATTCTTAGCCAAGTGAATAACACTTTGACTATCACAAAGTAACTTTACTTTGTCCTACATCATTCCAAACTCACCAAACAAACCTTTCAACCAAACTACCTCTTTCCAAGCATGTGAAGCAACTAAGTATTCTACTTCTATATTGGATAAAGCAACAATGTTCTATAGCTTTGACATCCAACTAATAGCTCCACCCGCAAGAGTAAATACATACCTTGAAGTCGACCTTCTCTTGTCCAAATCACCTGCAAAATCAGAATCAACATATGCACATACTAATTCACAACCATTGTTATAGGTGATATAATAATCACTTGTGCCCCTCAAATACCAAAGCACCAATTTCACTGCTGCCCAGTGGTCTTTACCTGGATTTTCCATATACCTACTGGCAACTCCAACTGCATGCGAAATTTCTGGCCTTGTATAACCATCGCATAAATTAAACTTCCTACTGTATTAGCATATGGTATTTGAGACATATATTCCATTTCTTCTTTTGTACTAGGACATAAACTTGAAGAAATCTTAAAATGGGAAGCCAAAGG
This sequence comes from Picea engelmannii, assembly GCA_009831015.1. Taxonomy (NCBI): domain Eukaryota; kingdom Viridiplantae; phylum Streptophyta; class Pinopsida; order Pinales; family Pinaceae; genus Picea; species Picea engelmannii. Next base: position 98,448 of record ML805145.1, on the reverse strand, counting down.
GACTAAAACTGGTTTCACTTCGTTCATACCAAACCTCAAAAGTATCTTCGCAACATACTTTTATTGTGACAACCAAAGCTTACCATTCCTCCTGTCTCTGAATATCTCCATGCCCAAAATCTACTTTGTTTCTCCTGGATCTTTCATACCGAACGTCCTAGCCATCTGAGCCTTTAACTTGTTGATCTCAGTTATGATTTTTCTTGCTAAAAGCATATCGTCAACATACAATACTAAGATAATGAATATTCCATTATTCAATTTCTTAAAGTAGACACAATGATCATACTCACTCCTTGTATAATTCTGGCTCACCATGAAAGAGTCAAATTTATTGTACCATTGTCTGGGTGACTACCTTAGGCCATACAATGATTTCTTGAGCCTGCAAACAAATTTCTTGCTGTGATTCTGAACAAACCCTTGAGGTTGTTCCATGTAAATTTCCTCATCCAAATCTCCATGTAAGAAGGAATTTTTAGCATCTAGCTGCTCCAACTCCAAAACAAGTAATGCAACCAATGCTAACACACTTCGAATTGAACCAGACTTAAAAATTGGTGAAAAAATCTCATGAAAATCAATACCTTCTTTATGAGAATATCCTTTCACAACCATCCTTGATTTTTACCTTTCCACCTTATCATCAACACCCTTCTTCAGCTTGTAGACCCACTTGCAACCTACAATTTTTCTATTTCTTGGAAGTTCTACCAGGTCCCATGTGGCATTCCTTTCTATTGCCTTCATTTCATCCTTCATTGCTTCTTTCCATTTATCATTATTAGAACCCTTCACAGCTTCCTGACAGCACGAAGGTTCATCATCATTAGTACTTAAAGACACTGATGAAACAAAATCATCATACCTTCTTGGAGGATTTCTGACCCCCGTAGACCTCCTTAGGGAAGTTTATGGATCATCCACATTATGTTGATTATTATCATCAACCATGTCTTCCACTGCAGGAAACTCTTCATGAACATCTTCAGAAACTTGTTCATGTTCACTTTCATCTGTACGTGTCTCACATTAGTTAGCATTTTAATAGTTCCATCAAACATCTTAATTCAAATGCTACCAATTCCCACAACTTTACACGAGATATCATTTCCCATGTAAACTAATCCCTCATCTATAGACTGGTAAGTAACAAACTAGTGTCTATGAAGACACGTGTGATTTGTAGCACCGAAATCTAATAAACAATGTTGATCATGACATGAACCAATACTAATTGATAAAACTTCATCAGCCATACCTGAACCTGTTGTTGAACCTGTTTTGGTTGCATTTTCTCCCTTCATCTCTTTTGGAGGGTATTCTTTGGAGGCCTATTGTCGCTTCCAACAATCCTTCTTCAGGTGTCCATATTTGCCACAAAACCAACACTTAAGTTTTCTCTTCTTTCCCTTCGACTTTGACCGAGAGAAATCCCTCTGACCGTGTCCTCTTCCTTTAGGTCTTCCTCTGACCATCATCGCCTCAGATTTAGAAGTTTTTGAATTGGATTTATTCCTCGTTTCTTCAAATGGTAGTGCTCGAACAATAACATCAAACTCAATACTTTTTGTTGTGCTGGAACTAATAGAGGTAATAAAGTGATCCCATGACACAGGTAAAGAACATGATAATGTAATTGCTTTGTCTTCATAATTGAATTTAACTCCCATGCTGGTCAATTGAACTAAGAGAGTATTAAAAGTATTTAAATGATCAGCTATTTTCATAACTTCCTTCATGCGCAAAATGTACAATTGTCTTTCAGGAAGATCTTGTTCATCAAGGATTTCATCATGTACACACTTAACATCTTTGTCCATAAACCAACTGTTGTCTTCTCCGGAACAATGTTGAACAAAATATCATCAGCCAAACACAGGCGTATGACACTCAGTTCTCTCGCATCGATCTCATCCCATTCATCATCTGAAATGGTCACGAGTTTCTTTTCTTTTCCCAAAAGCACCTTCACCACGCCTTGTTGCATGAGTAGATTGTGCATCTTCACCTTCCAAATCTTGAAGTTGTTCTTGCCATTGAACTTCTTGATTTTGAATTTGGCACTCTGAGTTTTCTCCATTAGCAGAAAGAAAATTTACAAAAAACACAACTGCTTATAATAACCAAGGCCCTTTGAAAAATATGTGGAGGAATAATGGTATAAACTTCACAAGGTTTAATAAAAAAAAGTTTAATAAAAAACCTTTTACTAAAAAATTCACCTTTTAATAAAAAATTCACCTTTACTTTAATTCCTCCACCTTTTTTAATTGTTTTAACTATTCACCTCATGACAAAGTTGATCCTTCAACTTTTAATAAAAAAAGTCAACCTTTCATACCTTTCATACTTTGCAAAAACTTTCATTTATACCATGTGAATTTTTATTTAAAAAAAGAGATCGTGACCTTTGTTTTAAAAAAGGAGTTGTCGCACCTCCCGATGCAACTGGAGTGTGGCGATCTTAAAGGGTCTACGCACTATACCACATAGATGGACTACGACGATTTTAGGCTTTTCACAACGTGATAAGTATGGCTAGTAAGACGTCACACCCTTCCAGAGGAGGGACCTGCGAAGATGTGGAAATAAACGCACCTCACACAGATGGAACTGTTATTGCTCCTCTGAAATTTGATGCCCTCGACACCCTCTCCTCCAACCAGCTTCGATACCACTTGTATATTCGTAAATGCGGAAACACAAATATCATAAGCCAAGCATAGTCACACAGAATTAAAAGACACAGAGATTTACGTGGTTCACCCAAATGTTGGGCTACATCCACCAAGTGAAGGTATCAGTTGTCTTATTATTCATATCATGGAGATTACAATAGCTCACTCACACTCCTTTTCTGCCTCTACGGGCTTACATAAATTTATATACATTTACACAGGAAACTGATTACTAAATGTAACCTCATCCATATTCTAACTTGGTCTTATTGGTTACAACCAATGATGGATTATAGGATCTGAAATCCTAATCCTGGAGGAATTCGTTGTCACCAGTTTCCAACAGTTTCTCATATCTGCAGTTCTGCAAGTAAATATCTGCAATTCAGGATTATGGTGATCCTAATCCTAATCGATGAACTGTCTTACAAAATGGTACTTTATAGTTATATGTTTTTTTTTACTGTGGTAGGTTGGATTCTTAGCCAAGTGAATAGCAGTTTGACTATTACAAAGTAAATTTACTTTGTCATGCAACCTTCCAAACTCACCAAACAAACCTTTCAACCAAACTGCCTCTTTGCAAGCATGTGAAGCAGCTACATATTTTGCTTCTATAGTGGATAAAGCAACAATGTTCTATAGCTTTGACATCCAACTAATAGCTCCACCTGCAAGAGTAAAGACATACCTTGAATTTGACCTTATCTTGTCCAAATCACCTGCAAAATTAGAATCAACATATCCACAGACTAATTCACAACCATTGTTATAGGTGATACAATAATCACTTGTGCCCCATAAGCACCCATTTACTTGCTGAAAACCCCAACTGCATACGAAACTTCTGGCCTTATACTAACTATCACATACATTAGACTTCCTATTGTATTAGCATATGGTATTTGAGACATATATTCCTTTTCTTCTTTTGTACTAGGACATAAACTTGAAGAAATCTTAAAATGGGAAGCCAAAGGGACTGAAATTGGTTTCACATCATTCATACCAAACCTCAAAGTATATTCTCAACATACTTCTGTTGTGACAACCAAAGCTTACCATTCCTCCTATCTCTGAATATCTCCATGCCCAAAATTTTCTTTGTTGCTCCTAGATCTTTCATATTGAACATCCTAGCCATCTGAGCCTTTAACCTGTTGATCTCAGTTATGATTTTTCTTGCTAAAAGAATATCGTCAACATACAATACTAAGATAATGAATATGCCATTATTCAATTTCTTAAAGTAGACACAATGATCATACTCACTCCTTGTATAATTCTGGCTCACCATGAAAGAGTCAAATTTCTTGTACCATTGTCTGGGGGACTACCTTAGACTATACAATGATTTCTTGATCCTGCAAACAAATTTCTTGCTGCGATTCTGAACAAACCCTTGAGGTTGTTCCATGTAAATTTCCTCATCCAAATATCCATGTAAGAAGGAAGTTTTAACATCTAGCTCCTCTAACTCCAAATCAAGTAATGCAACCAATGCTAACACACTTCGAATTGAAATAGAATTAAAAACTGGTGAAAAAATCTCATGAAATTCAATACCTTCTTTCTGAGAATATCCTTTCACAACCATCCTTTCTTTCTACATTTCCACCTTATCATCAACACCCTTCTTCAGCTTGTAGACCCACTTGCAACCTACAATTTTCCTATCTCTTGGAAGTTCTACCAGGTCCCATGTGGCATTCCTTTATAATTCCTTCATTTCATCCTTCATTGCTTCTTTCTATTTATCAGTATTAGAACCCTTCATAGCTTCCTGATAGCACGAAGGTTCATCATCATTAGTACTTAAAGAAACTGACGAAACAAAATCATCATACCTTCTTGGAGGATTTCTGACTCTCGTAGACCTCCTTAGGGAAGTTTGTAGATCATCCACATTATGTTGACTGTTATCATCAACCATGTCTTCCTCTGCAGGAAACTCTTCATGAACATCTTCAGAAACTTGTTCATGTTCACTTTCATCTGTATTTGAACTGGTTTCAAATTGAATCTATTGATACTTGGGTACTTCTTCATGTTTCATTTGAACATCTACAACTGATTTGATGAGAGATGATTCATCAAATATTAGATCTCTATTAATGGAGATCGTGTGGGTAGTAGGATCCCACAACTTGTACCCCTTAATACCATCACCATATCCAACAAAGATAAGTTTTTTTTATTTTGGATCTAATTAAGAACGTTGATGTTTCAAAATTATAGCATAGGCTTCACAACCAAAAACTTTAATATTAGAATAATTACAAGGGTGACCTTTCCATACCTCTTCAGGAATCTTTCACTCTATTGTTGTTGATGGTGATCGATTCACCAAATAACAAGTTGTATTTACTGCTTCTGCCCACAAATCATGCTGCAAGTTGGCGTTACTAAACATACTCCTTGCTCTCTCTAGAAGAGTCATGTTCATGTATTCAACAACTCTATTTTGTTGAGGAGTATAGGAAATGGTTGTATTCCTATCAATCCCAAACTCCTTGCAATAATTCTCAAATTCTATTGGCGTAAATTCACCACCATTATCAGTTCTTAAACATTTAATGGATCTACCAGTGCTCTTTTCCGCTAAAACTCTAAACTGCTTGAAAACAGTTAACACATCAACCTTTCTTTTCAACATATAGACCCAAACCTTCCTATAGAAATAATCTATAGAAGTTACAAAATATGATGATCCTCCATATGAAATAGTAGGGGATGGTCCCCAAACATCAGAATGGATATAATCGAGGATTCCTTCACTGGTGTGTCTTTCGGTTTTTGATCTTTGCCTACTCTATTTTCCATAAATACAGTGCTTGCAAAAATCTAAGTTTAAATACTTTAGACTAGGAAGTAACTTGTGATCAAATAATACCTTCAATCCGTGTTCGCTCATATGGCCCAACCATTGATTCTATAGTCGAATAGAATGACTGTCGTTCTCAGATACAGTTGTCACATGATCTGACTTGGTTATTCCTTCTAACAGAAACAATTTTCCAACCTTCTCCGCTTTCATAACTAGTAGGATTCCTTTGTAGACCTTCATAACTCCACCTTGAACAATACTCTTATATCCTCCAGTGTCTAAGACTCCCAAATAAATTAGGTTCTTCCTAAGCTAAGGCACACGTCTCACATCAGTTAGTATTTTAACAGTTCCATCAAACATCTTAATTCAAATGCTACCAATTCCCACAACTTTACACGAGATATCATTTCCCATGTAAACTATTCCATCATCTATAGACTGGTAAGTAACAAACTAGTGTCTATGAAGACACATGTGATTTGTAGCACCAGAATCTAATAACCAATGTTGATCATGACGTGAACCAATACTAATTGATAAAACTTCATCAGCCATACCTGAACCTGTTGTTGAACCTGTTTTGGTTGCATTTTCTTCCTTTGTCTCTTTTGGAGGGTATTCTTTGGAGGCTTGTTGTCGCTTCCAACAATCCTTCTTCAGGTGTCTAGATTTGACACAAAACCAACACTTAAGTTTTCTCTTTTTTCCCTTCGACTTTGACCGAGAGAAATCCCTCTGACCATGTCCTCTTTCTATAGGTCTGCCTCTGACCATCACCGCCTCAGATGTAGAGGTTTCTGAATTGGATTTATTCCTTTTTTCCTCAAATAGTAGTGCTCCAACAATAACATCAAAATCAATACTTTCTGTTGTGCTAAAACTAATAGAGGTAACAAAGTGATCCCATGACACAGGAAAAGAACACAATAATGTAATTTCTTTTTCTTCAGAATCAAATTTAACTCCCATGCTGGTCAACTGAACTAAGAGAGTATTAAAAGTATTTAAATGATCATCTATTTTCATACCTTTCTTCATGCGCAAACTGTACAATTGACTTTTCAGGAAGATCCTGTTCGTCAAGGATTTCGTCATGTACGCGCTTTCCAGCTTCGTCCATAAACCAATTGTTGTCTTCTCCGCAACAATGTTGAACAAAACATGATCGGCCAAACACAGGTGTATGGCACTCAGTGATTTCGCATACATCTCATCCCATTCATCATCTTAAATGGTCACAGGTTTCTTTTCTTTTCCCAAAAGCACCTTCACCATGCCTTGTTACACGAGAAGATCATGCATCTTCACCTTCCAGATCTCAAAGTTGTTCTTGCCATTGAACTTCTCGATTTTGAATTTGGCACTCCGAGTTTTCACCATTAGCAGAAAGAAAATTTACAAAAAACACCACTGCTTATAATAACCAAGGCCCTTTGAAAAATATGTGGAGGAATAATGGTATAAACTTCACAAGGCTTAATAAAAAAAAGGTTTAATAAAAAACCTTTTACTAAAAAATTCACCTTTTAATAAAAAATTCACCTTTACTTTAATTCCTCCACCTTTTTGAATTGTTTTAAACATTCACCTCACGAAAAAGTCGATCCTTCAACTTTTAATAAAAAAATTAACCTTTCATACCTTTCATACTTTGCAAAACTTTCATTTATACCATGAGAATTTTTATTTTAAAAAAGAGATCGTGACCTTTATTTTAAAAAAGGAGTCATCACACCTCCCAATGCAACTGGAGTGTGACGATCTTAAAGGGTCTATGCACTATACCACATAGCTAGACCGCGACAATTTCAGGATTTTCACAACGAGATAAGTATGGCTAGTAAGACGTTGCACCCTTCCAGAGGAGGGACCTACGACAATGTGGAAATCGATGCACCTCACACAGATGGAACTGTTTCTGCTCCTCCAAAATTTCGTGCCCTCGTCACCCTCTCCTCCAACCAACTCTGATACCACTTGTTATATTCATAAATGCAGAAACATAAATATCATAAGCCAAGCATAGTCACGCAAAATTAAAATACACAGAGATTTACGTGGTTCACCCAGACGTTGGGCTACGTCCACCAAGTGAAGGTATCAATTGTCTTATTATTCAGATCATGGAGATTACAGTAGCTCACTCACGCTCCTTGTCTACCTCTATGGGCTTACATAAATTTAGATACATTTACACACGAAACTGATTATTAAATGCAATCTCATCCATATTCTAACTTGGTCTTATTGGTTACAACCAACAATGGATTATAGGATCTGAAATCCTAATCCTGGAGGAATTCGTTGTCACCAGTTTCCAATAGTTTCTCATATATGTAGTTCTGCAAGTAAATATATAGGATGGAACTAGACATTGGAACAACGTTGGTTCAGACTTGATGATTATATCTCTGCATTAAAGAGATCAAACAACAAAAGAAGATACATCAACTTGTCAACATGATTATCTTCTTTGATACATTCTTCATCCTGCCTCTATAATCCTGTAAAGCATGCATAGTTATGATCCATATGCTTAAAATTATGTCAGTATCATCCCACATTCATTCACTTGCCCCACAATCGATACTGGAGATCAATGTTTAATAAATCTCCAGTGTTTAATAGATTCATTTAGGTTTCGAATTTTAATTTGCCCACAACCTTTTTTCGATTTGAAAACGTATTAGTCAAATTTGGATAGAGTAATTGGTTTTGGATAGAGTGATTGGTTTCGATGGGTATCGTATGCATGGCAACCCAGGTTTGAAACCCACTTGAGAGGAGACACCAAAACATTTTGGGTGATTTTGATCTCCCACTGATTTTGATGACTTAGATGTCCCTTGGTCGAGGATGGCTTAGATAGCCCAGGGCTCGGATTTATTAGCCACAAGCTATTAGTCTCAATGGTCACAGACATGCTAGAAAATAAGAAAAGATTAACGATACTCCATCTAAAAATATACATCCTACAAAAATTCATAAAAATTAATGATGGTTTAAGTTTTACAAAAATTGAAGTTTCAAAGAGTTAAAACCATTAGCAGGTTCAAGTTAGGATGACATAAGATGTCAAATTTGGGCTAAATAATTGAGAATACAAGAATAAGTCATTTTTCAAAACAAATATAATATTAAAAATATTATTACATTCAAATTTTAAGTAAAATGTGTGGTGGGATAAAAAATTAGAAGATAAAAGAAAATTAAAATACTACAAGAAGGTCGTCAACCTTAATGTAAAAAAATCAAAATATCTTTTGTGTTTTGTTGGACAATCCCCAAAACTCCCTCATCTTTGTGACACTTACAGGGTTGAAGATGAAAATCACTTTCTCTTAGAGTGCCCTGCATATACTCAAATTAGATCACAATTTCAAAATATTTGTCACAATGCCGATCTTCTTGACCTTTTAAGTCATCAAAACTATGGTGATCTAACCTTCTAAGTCATCAAAACTATGGTGATCTAATGTGTTTTTGAGCACAAAAATAAAAGTTTGAAGAAATCCAAGTAATCTCTTAACTTTCTTAAGATCAAATAGATCAATTCGGGTTTTAGTGGATCATAATCATCATCATCGTCAATTATTTAGAATTGATTTCCCACAATGCAATGAATGACATAAATTTTATGTAATGATGAAAAGTAATTTAAGACTAAGACATAAATTACACTCATTTGTAATGTAATGAATAAAATAGAGACATCAATTTTGCTTAGCAAGTTATACCATGTAGTAGACACTCAAACTTAACTCGATTGTAATATGAACATGGAGCAAAATCAACAATTGACTTTGATTGGTTTTGCTCCATACCCGTTGGATATTGAGATAAGAATTACCATGGTGGCCAATTTTCAAGTCGAAAAGATAAAACTCCAAACTTATAAATTGAAATGATATGTTTGGTGACTTGGGGTTCCATGAAACAATG
>ML805145.1:46580-63912 GCA_009831015.1 Picea engelmannii | reverse complement strand
ATATATAGGTGACTAAGGTAACCAAAGGATTTCTAAGACGAATTTTAGAGGGAAGGTGAAGAAAAGAAGACCGAAATTCAAGGGAGGATAAATTATTTTGATGATGCTTTCTAAGGTATGTTATTTACAGGTCATCTCACCATTCTCGCAATAACTTTTTTCTAGAATGATTCAGATTGTGAAATTGATAGGCCATTGAGGAAACATATCCAAGTATCTGTGGTAAAATATTCAGCTTGTGGGTCATTGTATTTTTGTAGTTACACTCCGTGGAAAATAGGGTTTGTGGTTAGTCCTGAAACTAGTCTAAAACATGTGTTTCGGGTAAAAACGTCATAAATTATTCATAACAGATCCAACTTTAGAAACACCAAATGTGTTTGTTAGAGTACAATATTTAGTATTTTGTGTAACATTTTCATATCCATTCAACAAATATTCCATGTGGGGCACGCTCTACAAGGTCTCTCTCTAGAATAAGCCAGAATTCAGCAAGGTATGCCATTAATTCTATAACTCCTTTTCTGAGAGGTTCCAAGTAGTGACACCTGGAGAAATTACATAAAACAAAATGAAGAACATTTTGTACTATTTTCAGATATTTATTCATTATAGGTACATAGTTATGATTATTTCAAGTTAGGGTTGTTGACTAATACCAAACTAGTCATGTGAGACTAAAGAAAAGTTTGATGAAAATGCTAGTCTCTTGTTGTGAAAGTTAAGGATCTTGTTGTAAAAGTTAAGGAAGGTTTCCAGGTATGTGATCATATACACCAGGTCTATTACAGAGTTACAAATCATATTTGGATGATGAAATTGATGAGGGATTTTGGTTAAGGTATATGTTGGGTACATGGTTGAGACAAGTAGTTGATGAGTTGGCACATACATGAGGTGTATAGTTGATGATGTTGGTACATATTGATGAGTCATATTTGATGAGTTGTTGACACATGCTTGGTACATACTTGGTACATGGTTGGATGCACTTGTTTATGGTACATGTTGATTACAGGTTGTTTGGTACAAATCAATGCATGGTTGATGCACTTGTTTATGGTACATGTTGATTACAGGTTGTTTGGTATAGGTTGGTGCATGGTTGATGCACTTGTTTATGGTACAGGTTGATTACAGGTTGAAGTACAGGTTGATGCATGGTTGATGCATAGTTCAATTTTATTGGTACAAGTTTATAGTGGTATATCTCACAGTGATAGTGGTTCCATCATTCTACTTCTACTTTATGGAAGTTGGACGAGGCAAGGACAGGTGGTTGTATCCACCTTCCGATTGTAGCCGGAGAACATAGGGGGTTGTAGCCTCCTTCTGGTTGTAGCCAGAGACTAGAGGAGTTCGAGCTTCCTTCAGATTATAGCCTGAGAAATAAGGGGGTTGGAGCCTCCTTCCAGTTGCAGCTGGAAAACAAAGGAAGTTGGTGCTTCCAATGAATGTAATTCTTCAAGACATGTAAGAAAAAGAATTATGTGGTTTTCTCCTTCTTTGGGTTTCCACGTAAAACATTGGTGTACTATGTATGTGTATGATTAGATTGTTCATTTGTTCATTGCTTATTTACTCTGTATTTATTGGATGAAAATGTTACATCGATATAACACTTGGATTATATGGTTAAAAAGGATTAAATTTCTCTATTACTAATTCACCCCCCCTCTCAGTAATTCAACAATTGGTTTCAGAGCAAGTTCCTTCAGAAATCAATTTAACCACTGGAAGGTAGATCATGGAGAGAAACAACTTGTATAAAAATGGAATACCACAGTTCAATGGAAAAAAATATGAATTTTGGAGCATAAGGATGAAAACATATATAGAGGCACAAGGATTTTAAATTTGGCAATCAATTGTAGATGGATACACAACACCAACAGTTCCGCCAACAAATGACAAAGTAATGAAACTCGGTCAGAATAATTCCAAAGCCAAAAATGCACTTCTGAATGGTTTTAGTGAAATAGTATTCACCAAAGTTGCGCATTGTAAATCCTCTAAAGAGATTTGGGACAAAATTCAAAATATTTTTGAAGGAGATTCAAAAGTCAAAGCAGCAAAGCTTCAAACTTATAGAGGTCAGTTCGAACAACTTAAGATGAAGGAAGATGAGAATATTGCAGCTTACTTTTTACGAGTTGATGAAACAATAAATGCAATCATAGGATTGGGAGAAGAAATCAAAGAATCTGTAATTGTTCAAAAATTACTAAGATCTCTTCCTATGAGATTTGACCCTAAGATATCAACACTAGAAGAAAGATCAGATATAAAATCAATAAGCATGGACGAATTACATGGAATCTTCACAACATATGAAATGAGAATTGAACAGGAAAATCCAGATATAAAAGAAGCAGCCTTCAAAGCATCCAAAAAGTCAAAGAAAAAGGGAAGGAAAAAAGAAGAACATAGCAACAGCAGTGACGTCTCGGAAGATAATGAAGAAGTGGCCAACTTTGTCAAAAGACTAAACAAGGGAACTGACGGTAGGTATAGAGGTAAGCTTCCTTTAATTTGTTTTAATTGTGATGGTATTGGTCATTTTTCTAACAAATTTCCTTATAATAAAAAGAGAAATGATGAAGGTTACTCAAAACGAAAACAAACATAGAAAGGAAAAAGAACCACAAAGAAAGTTTTCAAGAAAAGCTTATGCACCAAAGAAGACATCTCATCATCAAATGAAGATGAAGTCAATGACAGTGAGACAGAAAGAGTTTTACTCATGTCAGTAGAAGACTCTGATAAAGAAGAAGCCGAAGAAGAATATGAAGAAGCCGAAGAAGAATATGAAGAAGTCAAAGAAGAAATTGAAGAGGCGGAAGTTGACTACCGAGAGGAATTAATGTGTGCCATAGAAGTTATCATAAGAGAAAAGAAGAAAAAAAAGAAACTACAAGCATAAATAGACAAGAAATAAGACACTCAAGAACTAGAACAAATGATCAACAATTTGAAAGTTCAAATAGAAGAATATAAAAGAATTGAAGAAGCACTCAAAGAACAACTAGAAGAAAAAGACAAGATCATTGGAAATTTGGAAGCAGAGATTGTCACATTAAGAAAGAATCTTCAAAAGAAAAATATGCAGAACAACTCAAAAGTTTTGGATGACATTATCAACAGTAAAAAATCTCATCATGACAAGTCCGGACTTGGATACAATCAGACAGAAAAGGGATCAAGGTCCAAAACAATAGAGCAAGAAACATATCCAAAAATATATGTAGAAACAATCAAAGGGGATAGAAGGATATACAAGGAAGATTATAGGGATACTCCTCCATGGAAAAGAGTCAGATTTTAGAATCAACAACCAACAGATAGGATTGAAGAAGAAGAAATATTCATAAGAGCACCTCGCTTCAGAAGATCCTCAACTCCCAGGTATCAAACTATATTTTTTGGTTTATGTTATGAATTTTATAATTTTGGACATAAAGTTGTGAGTTGCAGAGCTAACAACATGAACAATAACAACTTTGAGAGTCATACACAAAGGGGTTATTCAAGAAGACCTAGTGAAACACAGAGAAAAGTTACAACAGGTTTGAATCTTTGAGCACTGAAGTGGAATGTTATAAATTTAACGATTTCGGATGCGTGGCCAAATATTCCAGAATGACAGTCCCTCCTAAAGAACCTCAACAAAATAACAACAGTCACAGACAGGAACCTCAGAAAACGACATGGATAAGAAAGCAAGATTAGTATAGAAATGAAGAATGGAAAATCTCTCTACAAACTAAGCAGAAGAAACATGGTTGGTATGTTGACAGTGGCTGTTCAAAACACATGACAAGTGATAGAGACATGTTTCTTACATTACGAAAGGAAATATATGGATCAGTCTCCTTCATAAATGATGATTGAGCTAAAATCATTGGAAAAGACACAGTCGGAATTGGGAACAAGAATATCAAGGAAGAAAATGTTCTACTAGTAGAAGATGTGAAACATAATCTTCTAAGTGTGAGTCAAATGTGTGACCAAGGTCATAAAGTTACTTTCGATTCACAAAAGTGTGAGATAAGAAAAGAAGGTTCAGGAAAATTGATTTCTACATTGCGAGAACTTCAAGAAAAATATATGTATTAAGTGAAATTGGAAATAAAAAGTGTTGTCTAGGAAAAGAAGATGAAAGTTGGCTATGGCACATAATAATGGGTCACATACATTTTGATAACCTTGTCAAATTCAACAGAAGAGAAGTAGTCAGAGAAATTCCCCGGATCACGAAACCAACCAACACTTTATGCAAACATTTTCAACAAGGAAAGCAAACAAAGACCAGGTTCAAATCAAAGGAATATTCAACAACAAGACCACTGGAAATGGTGCATACTGATCTAGTTGGACCAACTACAACAAAGGGTTTAAAAGGTGATAAATACTTTATGTTATTAGTTGATGATTATACAAGAATGACTGTAGTTTGCTTTCTCAAGAATAAGTCAGAAGCTTTTGAAAACTTCAAGATATACAAGGAAATGGTTGAAAATGAAATGGATTCAAAAATCAAATGCTTGAGATTTGATAATGGAGGAGAGTTCACTTCAAAGGGATTTATGGACTACTGCAACAGTCATGAAATAAAAAGAAAATTCTCCGTTGCTAGGACACCTCAACAGAATGAGGTTGTTGAAAGAAAGAACATGATAGTACAAGAAATGGCTCGAACAATGATAATGGATTCCAAATTGACAAATATATTTTGGACACAGGCAGTGCATACAACAAATCACATTCAAAACAGAGTAATGCTTAGAAAAAACACTGACAAAACTCCCTATGAGCTATGGAAAAGAAGACCAACAAATGTGAAGCACTTCAGAGTTTTTGGAAGCAAATTCTACATCAAAAGAGAAGATGGAAAAATGGGAAATTTTGACTCTCGTGTGGACAAAGGAGTACTTGTTGGTTACTCAAGTACAAGGAAAGCATAAAAGTGTTACAATCTAAGATTGAACAAAGTTGTAGAAAGAATTAACGTAACAATTGATGAAACAGGCAGACCAGAATCAAAGGAAGAAGAAAATGAATCAATGGAATAACTTTTCAAAGAAGAAGCATAAGATGAAAAGGAAGTAGAAGAGGAATATGAAGAGAATCTGACAGAAGCAGAAGAGCAAGTTCAGAAAGTGCCTCCAAAGACACCTAGTAGATGAGTACAGAAGAATTGTCATTCAAATCATATTATCATAAACAAAGACACATGAGTTGAGACTAGAAGCAGAATTTGTTTACCAGAACAAACACACCTAGCACTAACATCTATGATTGAACCAACCTATTTTGAAGAGGCTAGAAAGGATGAATTTTGGAACAAGGCCATAGATGAAAAATTGGATTAAATAGAAAAAAATGACACTTGGGAATTGGTTCCAAGACCAAAGGATAAGAATGTGATCTACACAAAGTGGGTATACAGGAATAAATTGAATGAAGATGGACAAGTTACAAGGAACAAAACTAGATTGGTATGTAAAGGATATGCACAGGCTGAATGAATCGACTTTGAAGAGATATTTTCCCCAGTTGCCAGAATGGAATAAATATGATTGCTTTTAGCTTATTCATGCTCCAAAAATATTAAAGTGTATCAGATGGACGTAAAATCAGATTTTATGAATGGGGAATTTAAAGAAGAAGTCTACATTGAACAACCAGAAGGATTTCAATTGTCAGAGAATGAAGACTATGTGTGCAAATTAAAGAAGGCCTTGTATGGTCTAAAACAGGCTCCTAGAGCATGGTACTCTAGACTGAATAAATATCTACAGTAGGTAAGGTTCAGAAAATGAAGTGCAGACAACAACCTCTACATCAAGGTAAGTCAAGACAATATTTTATTAATTGAAGTTTATGTTGATGATATTATTTTTGGTAGTGATGATGACAGGTTAAGCTAGAAATTTGCAAAGGATATCCATAATGAATTTGAAATATATCAGAGAAATGCTAAAGAGGTTTGGAATGGAAGATTGCAAACCAATTATCACTCCCATGCAAACTAGTTGCAAGTTAAGAAAAGATGATGATTCAAATTCTACAGATCAGAGGCAATATAGTTCAATGATTTGCAACCTACTATATGTGATAGAATCCAGACAAGATGTAATGCAGGTAGTTGAATAGGTGGCACGATTTCAAGAAGCACCAAAGGAATCACACGTGTTATCAGTGAAGATGATTTTTAGATATCTCAAAGGAACAAAAGAGTTTGGATTATGGTATCCAAAAGGAAAGGATCTATCTCTTATTGCCTACACAGATGCAGACTGGGCAGGTTGTATTGATGACCAATGAAGCACCAGTGGAGAAACATTCTACTTGGGTGAGTGTTTATTATCATGTCTAAGTAAGAAACAATAATCAATATCTCTATCTATAGTTGAGGCAGAGTATATTGCAGCAACATGTTGTACACAGGTTCTTTGGATGAAACAAACTCTAACAAATATACAGGTTGAGTATGATGATCCCATTCCAATCTATTATGATAATACACGTGCCATCAGTATCTCAAAGAACCCGGTGATGCACTCCAAGATGAAGCACATTCCAATCAAGTATCACTTTCTACGGGAACAGGTTGTAGAAAACAACATTAGAGTTGAGTATGTGGGCACAAAAGAATAAGTAGCAGACATCTTTACAAAACCACTTCCACGGGAATCCTTTGAGTATCTTCGTCAGAGACTCATAGTTATTTCTACTCCAAAATGAATGCTTTTGAATGCTTATCTTATATGTCTTAGATGTACACGAGGAAGCACCATAAAGAGGATATTTCAGTTAGGGGGAGCAGCCCCGGATGGAAAGATACCTTTGTCATTGATGAAAAAGGGGGAGATATTTATCATATACAGAGGACAAAGGCATGATTCCAGGGGGAGAAATGGTCACAGAGATGCAGAGGACAGAGGCATGGTTCCAGGGGGAGCATGAGTGATATGACTTCAGTATTGCATGAAATGATTTCAGTATTGCATCATAGTGTTTCCATTAATTCCAAAGGGGGATATTGTTTATTAAGGTTGGTTTTCATTGATGTCAACCTTTGAATAAAGTCCAGAAGAGAAATACAATAGCACAAAGGTTTGGGTAATGGACCCAAGGTTGTTTCATGTATAATGGTATGAGTTTTAATATATTTTAAGGTAATACTATTCTATATGGATAGTACATGTCATGCCATATCTGGTGGTATGTGGAACGTCACATAACTCCTCACGGTTTGAGAGTTATGGCCTTACGAAGTTGGAGGACCCTCATATGTTGGCTTGAAGCCCCAAAAGGTCAAAGAAGTCAAAGAGCTTGCAAAGAAGAAATTATTATTTAATTGATAAAGTAAAGTGACAAAGTCAAGAAGGATTATTTAAATAATAAAGTTAAGTAACAAAATCAAAGAAGATTTTTTAAATGATAAAGTGAGGTGACAAAGTCAAGGAGGAATATTTAAATGATAAAGTAATGGAGAACTTTCTAATTATGGAAATTGGTTAACCCTAAAAATGAGGAAAATATGTTAAGTCACCTATAAATGGGTTAAGCAACCTAGAAATAGGTTAAGTGGTCTAGAAATGGGTTAGGTGACCTAGAAGAAGATTAAGTGACTTAGAAATGGGTAAAGTGACCTAGATATGGGTTAAGTGACCTAGAAGATACTTCTAAGGAAGATATTTGGAGAGTATAAATAAGAGGCAAGGATATCTCATTTCACATCACACTTGAGCATATTGAATATATATAGGTGACTGAGGTAACCAAAGGATATCTAATCCAAATTTTAGAGGGAAGGTGAAGAAAAGAAGGCTGGAATTCAAGGGAGGATAATTTTTTTTTATGATGCTTTCTAAGGTATGTTATTTACAGGTCATCTCACCATTTTTGAAATAATTTTTTTTCTAGAATGATTCAGACCGTGAAATTGATAGACCATTGAGGAAACATATCCAAGTATTTGTGGTAAAAAAATCATCTTGTGGGTCGTTGTATTTTTGGAGTTAAAATAGGGTTTGTGGCTAGTCCTGAAACTAGTCTAAAATAGGTGTTTCAGGTAAAAACATCATAACGTCTTCATAACAGATCCAAATTCAGTAAGACCAAATGTGATGGTTAGAGTACAGTCTGTAGTATTATTTGTAACATTTTAATATACATTCAACAAATATTCTGTGCGGGGCATTCTCTACAAGGTCTCTCTCTAAAATAAGCCATAATTCAGCAAGGTATGCCATTTTTGCTATAACTCCTTTTCTGAGAGGTTCCAAGTAGTGACACCTGGAGGAATTGCATAAAACAAACTGAAGAACATTGTGTACTATTTTTAGATCTTTATTCATTACAGGTACATATTTATGATTATTTCAAGTTAGGGTTGTTGACTAATCCCAAACTAGTCATGTGAGAGTAAAGAAAAGTTTGGTGAAAATGCAGGTCTCTTGTTGTGAAAGTTACGGAAGGTTTGCAGGTATGTGATCATATACACCAGGTCTATTATAGAGTTACAAATCATATTTTGATGATGAAATTGATGAGGGCTTTTGGTTAAGGTACACGTTGGGTACATGGTTGAGACAAATAGTTGATGAGTTGGCACATACATGAGGTGTATAGTTGATGATGTTGGTCCATATTGATGAGTCATAGTTGATGAGTAGTTGACACATGATTGGTACATGGTTGCATGCACTTGTTTATGATACAGGTTGATTACAGGTTGTTTGGTACAGGTTGGTGCATGGTTGATACACTTGTTTATGGTACAAGTTGACTACAGATTGTTTGGTACAGGTTAGTGCATGGTTGATGCACTTGTTTATGGTACAAGTTGATTACAGGTTGAGGTACAGGTTGATGCATGGTTCAGGTTTATTGGTACATGTTTACAGTGGTATATCTCATAGTGATAGTGTGATAGTGGTTCTATCATTCTACTTCTACTCCATAGCAGTTGGACGGGGCAAGGATAGGTGGTTGTAGCCACATTCCGGTTGTAGTCGAAGAACATAGGGGGTTGTAGCCTCCTTCTAGTTGTAGCCAAAGAATAGGGGAGTTCAAGCTTCCTTCAGATTGTAGCCTGAGAAACAAGGGGGTTGGAGCCTCCTTCCAGTTACAACTGGAAAACAAAGGAAGTTGGTGCTTCCAATTAATGTAATTCTTCAAAACATATAAGAAAAAACATTATGTGGTTTTCTCTCGCTTTGGGTTTTCACGTAAAAAACTAGTGTACTATGTATGTGTATGATTGTTAATTTGTTCATTGCTTATTTACTCTACAATTATTGGATGATAATGCTACAATGATATTGTTGGAGTTACTTCACACACACCTAAGATTTATTTTTCCTAAGGTTTTTCCTTGTTTATTAGTCATAATTAGTCATTATCCAGTCTCCTATATTTTAGGAGAGAATATTCCATCTAAAGAACATTCTCTTTCAGTTGACACTTTAGTTTGACTAGTTGAGTTGAGTTTAGATGTTGCATTGGTTTTATCACCATGAAACATTGGGATCATCACTATGATAATTCGAACTTGCCTTGGGATCATCACCAAACTGGTGCATTAGCCTTGATTCCCTGATTTAACTCCTCACTACTCTCTGTCCAGTCAGGTAACTGAAGACTAGTTCACTAGTTAACTCAACTAGGTGGCAATTCACTCCCGTAACTGCCTGAGAGACTAGAATAGGTAGCAGTCCACTCCCATAATTGTTGGTGTGTGTCTAGATCACTCTAGACCACCACTATGGTGCATTGGTTCACCTCCAGTGCAAACTCATTGAGTTATACATAGTATATCATGTGTAAACTATTCATTATTCACAACGGTTAATGAGAATTTTTTCATTCTTTCTCTCCTTCTTCTTCTTTCTCCAATTCTCTCTGCAAATGTGTCTATTATTGTTTAGATAGATATATTATGTGCAGGTTCAACACATTTACATGGTATCAGAGCCGATGGGCTGCTAAGCAAAAGCTACACCAAATGTTTTTGCAGGTACAAAAGATTGAAGATAGCGGAAAGATGGAATTCCAAAAACAATTCATTCTTACACCTTACAACTATTTTTCATGGAAGGAGAAAATAGCCATACATCTCCGATCCAAAGGATTGTACAGGTTAACCATGAATACAAATACAGAGCCGACATCAGCCATAGAAAAATCAAAGTACTTAAATCGCATGGATGAGGCACTTAGAACAATTTGCAGTCTTATTTCTCCCGATCTCCTTTTTCATATATCTTCCTGTAAGACTCCTAATGAAGCCTCGACCATATTGGAAGGGATCTTTGGAAAATAGGATGAGATGAGGGGAAACATACTGGAGGTGGATCTACTCACATTGGATCCAAAAATCTTCGAGAATATCCAAGATTTCTTTACAAAATTCAAGGATTTACTGTCGCAACTCAAAGCTTGCGGGGTTGATAAATCGAAGGAGGAGAAACAAATGGTTCTCACCATTCTCTCCAAGCTTGGTCCTGAATTCTCTATATTTGTATCCACATTCCTTACTGTTAGATTCACCTCTGGAGCCACCTGGAAGATGCCTTCTCTTAAGGACTTCATCGAATCCCTGACACAAGATCAAACCAAGCTCATCAACATGGACACAATCGAAGGCCCAAGGGAACATGCCCTCACTATGCATGATGGCAGCCACAAATATCAGAAATCTAAATATAAAGATAAGCGGAAAGCTCATGCACATACGAAAAAGGAAGGTACACAAAACCCTTCACCAATGTCTCCAGATCCAAAGGAGAAAAGGGAAGAAAAGGAGAGAAATGTACGTACTGTCACAAAGGATTCCATTCGAAATCTGCATGCATGCAAAAAAAAATAGATCTAATGTCTCAAATACTTAAGCAAAACAACCTTGGAGATCACATCCCCGAGGGTGCAAAGAAGAAGAAGCCAAAAGATCCGAATTCCAAGAAAGACAATTCTAACCATGCCTTGATTGCAATCAACTCCTCTCCTGATGCTTGGATCGTTGATTCAGGAGCATCACATCACATGGCTACCTCAAAAGAAGTATATTCTTCTTTGGATGCATGCAAAGGTCCTCCTATTATGATGGGGGACAACTCTTCTGTCAAAGTCACCGACAAAGGAAGGATTGAACTCACCAACAGAAGCTTCGAGAACATGTTGCATGTTCCCAAGCTTTTTGTCAACCTTCTCTCCATATATCAGATGACAAATTCCGACACCGGAAAGAAATTCATCTTCACACCAAATTCCGTGGACATTTACAACATGCAAACCAACTCCAAGGTTGTTACCAATGAGGTAAATCATCATTCTAGATCTACTTTCTTAGGAAAAAATCCGAGGTCTTTCAACACCTCAAAGATTTCAAAGCCTTGTTTGAGACACAGTACGGAAAGAAGATAAAAGTCCTCTGAAATGATAACGGGGGAGAGTATGTGAATCATGAGGTCCACAATCTTTTCCATGAGGTAGGGATTTAGTTGTAGCACATAGTTCCCTATACTTTGTAGAAAAATGGAGTTGCTGAGTGGAAAAACTGATCTCTAAAGGAGATGTCATATTGCTTGTTGCATGAAAAGTCACTACCACAGAGACTATGGGCCGAAGCACTTAACTATGAAACATACATAGAAAACAGATATCCCCATAGATCTGTCAAGGATAGGACCCCCTATGAGGCTTGGAGCGGCCTCAAACCGGAAGTGACCCACTTCCTCATTTTTTGTTCTCATGCATGGGCCCAGATTCCCTCTGAAAAGAGAAAGGCACTTGATCCATAGAGCACTGAGTGCATTTTTATTGGATACCTCGACAGTGTGAAGGGATATTGTCTTATTGATATTTCCTCGGACCGACTCATCATTGAGCGTAGTGTCCAATTCGAGGAAAGTGTCTCGCATGCACCTCAACAATTGCATGCAGACACCTTCATTCTTCCACCTGTCTGAGATGATGAGCATGCACATGCTAACACTTCTTCAGATGAGAGTTCTAATTTAGAGGAATCAGATGATTCAGATTCAGAGTCAGTACAGTCAGATGCAGATTCAAAGCATCCAGATGTAGTTTCAGAGCCATAACAGAGGCCCAAGTGGGCACAAACTACTCTTCAGGACGTAGGGGATCTCTTTGGTGATCGAACTAATACTAGGTGGACTCAATCTAATTTCGAGGAACCTCTTGTTGCACTCACTGCCACTGAACCATTTCCCTCCAGACATCTTTTCTTAGTTCAGTCTTTAGATCCACAGTCTTATGGAAAGGCTACTGGAAATCCCTTTTGGGAATTCGCCATGCAGGAGGAGTACAACTCCCTCCTCGAGAACCAGACTTGGGATCTGGTTCCCCTTCCTTCTGGGAGGAAACTTGTCAAATGTAGATGGGTCTATAGGACCAAGAGCATAGCGGATGGAAAGATCAGCAGATACAAAGACAAGCTTGTCACCAAAGGCTTTCAGCAGGTTCATGGTATTGACTATGATGAGACCTTCTCTCCAGTAGTGAAGATGGATTCCATATGATTGGAACTTGCCATTGTGGCAACCAAGGGATGGGAAGTCCATCAAATGGATGTGAAGAATGTATTTCTTCATGGTGATCTCTCTGAGGAGATCTACATGGAGCAGCCCTAGGGATTTATGCAAGACTCATCTTTTGTCTGTCGACAGAAGAAGTCACTTTATGGCCTCAAGCAGGCTCTGAGGGCATGGTATGCCAAGATGGATTCCTAACTGTTGTCACAGAACTTTATACGTTGTAAATTAGGCCCAAATGTCTACATTCTCAGGACGACTGATTCACTTCTACTTTTAGTTCTGTATGTCAATGATTTGTTGATCACCGGGTGCTTGACTTCAGCGATTTCTGCAGTCAATAGGATTCTACATGACAAGTTTTTGATGATGGACATGGGTCTGCTACACTTCTTCCTTGGACTAGAGATCAGTCAAGATGCCTCAGGCATAAAACTGTCTCAGGCCAAGTATGCACGAGATCTCCTTGAGAGATTTCACATGATAGACTGCAAGTCTACTCCGACTCCTTTCCTATCAGGAGTCAAACTTGAGGATGGTGAGGAGACTCCATTGGTTGACAACACACTGTATAGATAGCTAGTGGGGAGCTTGTTGTATCTTACAAACTCCAGACCAGACCTCTCATATGCAGTTGGCGCAGTTCCAGGTTCATGCAGGAGCCGCATAAGCTACATTGGAAAGCTGCAAAGCGTATCCTTTGATACATATAGGGAACCATCACCTTTGGGATTCATTATGCAACAAAATCTACATTATATCTCATCGAGTTTAGTGATTCCAACTGGGTTGGTGATAACATTGATCGCAAGTCCACATTTGGTTACTCACTCAGTCTTTGTTTCGGGCCTATCTGTTGGTTGAGCAAGAAGCAAGCTGACATTGCTCTATCTTCAACCGAGGCAGAGTATAGAGGGGTAGTCAACATAAACATTCAGTTTATGTGGATACAACATTTTCTCACTGAGTTGGGCATTCAGTTTCATCAACCGATCATCATCTAGTGTGACAATCAGAGCACTATGAAGTTCTGCAGAGATCCAGTTCAAAGGAAGCATACGAAGCACATCGAGATCCACATGCACTACATCTGGGAATTAGTACACAAGGGGATCATCGACTTACAGTTCTTCCCTTCAACAGAACAAACGACAGACATCTTCACCAAGACCTTCACTGAGCAAAAGTTTCATTCTCTGCGAGGTTGTCTTGGAGTGAAGGACACAGTTTCCTAGAAACTGTAGTTCTTCTTTTTATATACATTGTACCTTGAGGGGGTTTTCCCCATGAGGTTTTCCCTCTTTCCTCACTTTATTTTCATGGTATCTTTTGTACTTGGGTTCCTAACATGGCCTCGTTGCCGGGACACAATCTTTATTTTCACCATAGTGATGTTCAGGGGGGGTGTTGGAGTTACTTCACACACACCTAGGATTTATTTTTCCTAAGGTTTTTCCTTGTTTATTAGTCATAATTAGTCATTATCCAGTCTCCTATATTTTAGGAGAGAGTATTCCACCTGGAGAATATTCTCTTTCAATTGACACTTTAGTTTGACCAGTTGAGTTGAGTTTAGATGTTGCATTGGTTTTATCACCATGCAACATTGGGATCATCACCATGATAATTTGACCTTGCCTTGGGATCATCACCAAACTAGCGCATTAGCCTTTATTCCCTGAGTTAACGCCTCACTACTCTCTGTTCAGACAGTTAACTGAAGACTAGTTGACTAGTTAACTCAACTAGGTGGCAATTCACTCCCATAACTACCTGAGAGACTAGAATAGGTGGCAGTTCACTTTCATAACTGTTGGTGTGTGTCCAGATCACTCTAGACCACCACTATGGTGCATTGGTTCACCTCCAGTGCGAACTCATTAAGTTATACATAGTATATCATGTGTAAACTATTCATTATTCACAACAGTTAATGAGAATTCTTTCATTCTTTCTCTCCTTCTTCTTCTTTCTCCAATTCTCTCTACAAATGTGTGTATTATTGTTTAGCTAGATCTATTCTGTGCAGGTTCAAAAAATTTATAGATATAGCACTTGGATTATATAGTTAAAAAGGATTAAATTTCTCTATTACTTATTCACCCCCCCTCTCAGTAATCCAACAAGTATAAGTCTATTTCATAGCATGAGCAAAAATCATGTTATAAATGCACTAGCCATTAACATTTAGTCAATTTCACACCATAAGTATAGTAAAAAACTTTGTATCCATAAACAAAACTATGAAATTTTACCACATTGACATCCAATCAATTTCACACCACGCAAGAAAAATCCATGTGTATATAAACATGATGATGAAATTTTAATTTTTTTTTGTGACTGGCAGAATTGAAAACTAGTCGAGCACACACTCGCATGCAAGGGGGATTCACCCTGTTGACCAATATCTTATCATGTTCATTCATAAAGGGGTTTTTTTAATTGTGAAAATTATGGTCAATATATTGTAGGTATTGGGGGGGATGTGGGGTCTTAAGGGGTTTATAGGTATTCAGGGATATAAAAGGGGTATCTAATTAAAATAAGGGTTTCTTTTATTGAAAATATGTATTGGGAGGGGGGTTCAAAAAAAGGATTTTGGGAGGTATTTATCAATATCTAGTGAAATTAGGGGTATTTTTTAATATCCCACGAATGCAGGCGATATGTCATAGGTTCATTGAGTGAATACCATGTGCTCACATGACACAAGTCGTTGAACTGACTTCTACCACTATAACCTCTAGAGGTGCCCATGCTACCCCATACACGACACACAAGTCGAGGTTTTGAACCGATGACTTCACATAATAGAGTGCCTTAATAGTACACTCCATCACCGACTTCCCTACACCCCGGGGGTGATGAAATTTTAAATTAAATTTCAAAATAACCATGTAATTTTTTCTTCTTGTAAACAAGCAATACATTGGCACCACACCATGGAAATGCCTACATTGTACACAACATTGCATGGAAAAGTACATCACATATCAGAAGATAAAATAAATTTTACATCAAAAGTTGATTTAACCATTGTTATTTTCCTCGTCATGTTTTGAACCCTCGTCCTCACTTTGTAAAAACATAATAAAAGAACATTATTTCAATAAAACAAAAAAAATTGTTAACATTAAAAGATGTAATAAAAAACATGCAAGTTAAACAATTGAAAATACCCTCTGATTCCTTCAAGTCATTTCAATTAACAAATGAATGACCCCAACTATTTACAAGCTAAAATATATACACATAATTAATAATTAAGTACATCATGTATGGGATGCATATCTTCCACCATTCTTTCTTATCCTAGCCTTAGGGCATACTTTAGTTCTTCCTCATTGGGCTCATAACTATAGTCATTTAACTATATGCACTAAGAGAAAATAACATTTAATAATCATATTAAGCTAGTATATTAGCATAATAAATGTGATTATATTGATAAACATACAAAGCACCCTTTAATTATTGTCCTCTTGGTTTGATCTAAAGAATGTATAATCGTTAATTTCTCTGTATACATTCAAACCTACGCATAAGAAAAAATAAGATCAATTAAGTTTATCAATGTCTAACAAATGCCCACAAAAGTATGCCAAGAATACTACAAGATTACATTAGAGAAAGATAACAAGTTAAAACATAGAAAAATAAATAACTACAAACATATCAAAAGAAATAACTACAAGCATATATGATTTATTACCATTATGGCTTTTTTCTATGGTGTCTCATGGTCCACTTCATGTGCGTTCATTTCTTTAGTGATTCTCTAGGCCTCTTTGAAAACATTTAGGTTTTTAATAAATACAAATTTGTCAATGTCAAATGGTCTTTTTTATAATCTTTACCTTGCTCATGGAGCATTGAGATGTTCTTACTAAATTTGTTCAAAACCACATAAAAAAAAGTTTTTTATAAAATTCAATGATGATACACAATGAAATATAAAAGGTGAAGGACTAGAAACATGAGTGAGTATACAGATGACTAATTTGAATATATTTCACATGATATGTTATCTCCTTCTCATGATAGTATTAGAGAATCTATGAAGTGCCCATGTAGCATTAAAATGTAAATTTGGGAACCTTCTATACAAATGTTGTAATGCTTAGTGATTACTAGAACTACTTATTTCCCCCCACTTTTATGGTATTCTTTTGATGTTATAAGTATGTTAAGGCCATACTCAACAAAATCTAGGATAACTATGACATCAAGTGGTACATAACTACTAACACCATGAAAATAATATGCAACGTAGTGTCATGATTGTTGGGAAGGCACAAAGAGGAGAACTAGTGACACCCACAGCCAAGAGGACACCTCCATTCATTAGATACTCCCACTAGAAATGATGAATCCTTAGGTTGGTCGCCATTCCTCCACTTTATATTCCATGGAAATAGCTAAAATTCCTTTGAAGGAGTTGGTTAGGGCACACCACTCCTTAAGAATTGAAATTAGGAGTTGTCTCTTTGTAGTGGAAGAAAAAGTGACTAAAGCTTAAAGGGAACTGCAACTTACAAAAGGACAATGTTGGGAAGCCTTATAAGATACAAAAAGTATGTGATAGGAGAACCAATTTCTAAATAAACACATTCAGGACATCATAACCAAATTCTCCCACATGTGGCCTACTATACAAGATCCAAATCTGAAGATTGAGCCCATCACAACATATGAGGCCCCAATGTAACTACCATATATAGTTAATCTATCATGTTTTAGATTGCACCAATGCTTTGTCACCTTAC
>ML805145.1:0-25360 GCA_009831015.1 Picea engelmannii | reverse complement strand
AACCATTAACCATTGAAGTCATATCATTAGCATTTGATAGAAGCACATAAGAAAAACTATAATTCAGCCTTTACAATTGCTTTATGAGCTTTTGATGCTGCAGTAAATGGTTGTAACTTACTTTAATAACAACAACAAGTTGTTTAGTAGATCAAGCTATTCTAGGGTTAGAAAGTGTCATTAGTTTGTTTGAATAATAGGTTTTGAAGGTTTGTTTGATAAAAAAATGTAATGTCCCCACTTTGGGACATCATCACATTGCAGAGGTTTATGATGACCAGAGTAGCCAGATGGGTGTTATATCAAGTATAGGGATTATTGAGAGGCATTGTGGGGTCCTGATTGCATTACTCATCCTATTTCATCATTATGAGCCATTCCCCACAAATTGGCTTTGGTTCCGTTCCATTCCGACGATTTCCATGGTTTTGAGTATTTTTTGCTATAAGTCAATTAAATGCACCGAAGAGGTCATTTTGGGCACTATACTTGGAGGAACCTCTCAGTGTAATATCTCGTTGGAATTGGGAGTAACAACCCTATAGGATAGGATGACGAGAAGTGACTTTCAGTGGCCAGGGAAGCTACAAGGAGAGATAAGGTGTTTTTCATAGGTAAAAAGGTTAATTAATTAATTAAAGTGATTTAATTAATTAATTAAATATTAATAAAATGAAAGTCACTTTGGAGGGACAAGGTGAGAAAAAATTATAAAGGAAATGCAAGGGCATCTACTCATGGATTCATGTATGATCATATTTTGATATCTGGCTTCTAGCTAGTGATCCCAACATTGGGGGTTTTGAGGGTTTTGACTTAACAAAACCTAGAGGACGATTTGGTGGTGAATGATTCCACCTAGATTGTCCCAAGCTTGGTCTCAGAGATGAAATAATCTCCCACACTATTCTAGTCAGATCTACATCAGTGCAGAGGGTTCTACACCAGCCACAGGCATAGGAAGAGAAGGAGGGCATACCATCTAAGGCTTTCAGCAAGGGGGGTGCACCATCCATTGAGGGAAGGTTCGATCTAGTTGAGGAGAGGAGATTTCGGGAATTCCAGGTATTGGGTTTCCTTGCAAGTGTCTTATCACCATTCTTGGTTGTTCCCAAAAGCATTTCAGTGGAGGTTTTACTTTTTGTTGAGAATGGAACGATTTCCCAAGAGGAGGGCACACCATTTCTTAGAGGGTGGCTAGATCTAAGGGTTGAGCAGGTACTTTGATGATTTGAGCACTTGGGTTCTCACTGCAGCATCTCGATCTATCATTCTAGCTGATTTGTGGAGCCATTGGAGGTCCTTAGAAGGGAGTCCGATTTATCTAGGGTTTCAGGCATCCGGGGGGGTGCACCATTCCTTGGAGGAGGTTTAGATCCATAAGGTTTGAGTGAGATATTGGAGATTCGGGCACCTGGGTTGTTCTTGTCATCACCCGATCTACTATTTGGCATATTTATTGGGGTGATTGGACACATTTGGTAGCAGGGCCGAATTGTTGAGGAGCTTCAGCAGTCCAGCATGACGTGGCATCATTCAGTTAGGGCTTTGCACTTCACATGGCTAGATCCACTCTTCTCTTGATCTTCATTAGATATTTGGACTTTGGAGGCCTGTGGCATCTTCTATTGGAGAATTTTGTAGTAGCTCCTATCTTCTATTGTCTATCTTCTTAGCCATCTGTTGAGCATTCCAGATCGACATCTTCATTGTAGCAGGTTCCTCTATTTTATGAATAAAAGCAGATTTGAGATGTTTTGGCTTGTCTATCATATTGCATATGGTTGAGGTATGTTCCATGATTATATCTTCTTGTTTATAGCTGCATACACACATATAAACACATCAGTAAAACCCTAAGCGTAACTGTAAGCAAAGTGTTTGACAAAATACCACAACCCGAAAAGTTTTAAAAAGACACCCAAAACCATGATGTTCTTGGCATATTGGCTTGGGAACATTACAGTGGTATTAGAGCTTAGAATCCTGCCAACCTGAGGGATCTTCCATAAGGAAAGATGGGGTCTATATATTTTTCTAGAGAAGCGGTGAGTTGTGAAAGGGAATATCACGCTCTTTGTGAGAGACTTGGGGTTCTAATAACACTCCAAAAGTTTATATCCATGAAAAATCCCAGTTGGAGAAAAGATGAGGTGACATAGTGGACCATCATAGTAGAGGGAAACGGAGCCAGAGCAACTAGATGGAGGGAAGAACAGAGTAACCCCACACCCATTAGGAGCACGCAACTTTGCTACAGTTGCAAGGTGCCTTGGGAACCAGATCATAGGTGTAGGGGTAAGGGGCGGAAGCACATTATTGAGGTGCACTATGACAATGATGATGAGGCATGTGAGGATGGATCGATTGAGGATTATCTGGAGCAGTCTGATGATGAGAGTGACTCTGGTATAGGGACTAGTGATAGTGACTCTTGCACAAAGGATGATGATTCTAGTACACTTGAGGAGGATAGTGACCCCTGTATAGTGGATAGCCAGTCGGATGGACAGGAAGATAACACCAGTACTTCAGTAGACATATCATATATTATTGATGACCTTGCACCTTAATAGAGTGGTGACACTAGTGAGGGTTCACACATGTTAGCACCTAGATCTGATGACCTTCCTATGAGGGTCGTGACACATATGCCATCTTTTCAGACACCCATGATAGCAACGTCACATGAGGATACCAGTAGCATGTCAGATATGATGGAGGAGCCTTGTGTGAGGGATGCACACCATGGACACATGGATCCACAGATCCAGGAGGAGACACAGGACATGCAGATAGTTTATCCTACACTTATAGATCAGTATGATGAGATTGAGTCGCAACTTTTGGAGACTCCATTAGTTGAGCAGATTGTGGATGTTGATAGGTTGATGTGACACTCACTTCCAGGATCGGCCTGCATTGATGGGGATGCACTCTTTTGCAGTCAGGAAGATCGTAGCACGTGTCTGGATACATCTATATGGGATCCAGGTGTAGATGATAGTAGCAGGTTGAGTGCACAGGAGGATACAACTGCCCATACATGATACAATGTGATTCAGGGGGTGATAACATCTAGTGATGGGGTGCAGTGGCATAAAGGAGTACCTAGCAGCACAGTGGACAGTGGATAGGTCAGCATGTTATCTTATGTAGAGGGTGTTTTTGGGGATTCCAGAGTTGACACTAGCAGGACTAACACTAGCAGTGAGGGGTATGAGGTGGCACCTCAGCATGACTATGATCAAGAGTCACACTACTTGGAAGGACAGTTGAGAGTCAGTAAGGATATGATCGGCCACCACCAGGCGCATTGATGACATGCATGCATTGATGGTTGATTGTTGTTGGAGGACATCAATGGCACATGATAGTTCAGATGAGGCATTTTCCATAGATGACTTTCATAATCTCTTAGAGAAAATGTTTGTGATGAGGTCAGACTTCCAACAGTTGTTGACAAACAGGGACTACCTACTGGGGATGGGCGAGATGTATCACAGAGCCTTGAGGGAGCAGGATTTGGAGGTGGATCGACTTACTCAGGAGTTGGAGAGAACTCGAGGATTCTTGAGAGGCACACAGACAATCCTTCAAGAATCAGAGTTCAGATCAGAGGAGCTCCTTGAGTAGATTCGTCAGGGATCCACTTCACCTATCTTGGTGGACACCTCGATACATCATTCAATTACATCAATGGAGGATGTTGGTTGTCTAGCAGAGGAGCACCAGTTGATGGAGGAGGATGTTGGTGGTCTAGAAGAGGAGCACCAATTGATGGAGGAGCTTGAGGTGTGGACAGGATCACTGATGAGTATGGAGAGTTACGGTTCGGGGGATCATGAGAGGATCTTTGAGATAGTCAGGCACTCACCTACACACATGGGCTCCGGAGCCAAGGGTGGTTTTGATGATACTTCCATTTGTGTCCCGAGAGGGATTCAACTTCATGTAGAGGTTGATCTGGTAGTACACCCAGGATCCATGATGTTGCAGGGGTACACAGGGGAATACCTGAGTATGCAGGAGCATACAGTGGTGAGTGATGACTCACAGAGACATGCAGGGGTTTACAGTGAGATTCAAAGGGGTGTATTTCCTTGTAGGGAGGAGACACACTTCGGGGAGC
This sequence comes from Picea engelmannii, assembly GCA_009831015.1. NCBI lineage: Eukaryota > Viridiplantae > Streptophyta > Pinopsida > Pinales > Pinaceae > Picea > Picea engelmannii. Next base: position 21,228 of record ML805145.1, on the reverse strand, counting down.
ATGTAGATGCCTCTCCTTTGAAGTAGCCCATAGCTATGAGAGATCACCTTTGTAGTATGAGCAGTTGCATGGGAGATGAGACATGGAGAGTGGCTAGGCTGAGACCACCTGACATGAGTGTTTTTACAGCATCCATAAGGATAGAGGTGGATTGTCATAGGCAACCAACTGAGAATTGGTACGTGGTGGTGAGCATCATAGGCCAGGTGATAGCAGATGAGCACAGAGGGATTCCGATAGTGATCAGTCCGACACAGGAGCAGTGAGCGGAGACTGGAAGTGATAAACTTCCAAGTTTTCCATGGGATCTGGAAGTCCACTTGGTTAGCAGGATGTTTCATTACATGACGACCCAGGTTGTGCCAGAGAGTTACACACTCCACCAGGGGTTGGTTTGGAGTGGGCCTCCAGGGAATTGCCTTAGGGAGCGAGGTAGTTTCTCTATCTTGATCATTATGATCAGGCATGGATATGGTTGGGAAGGTATTACTTCTACAGAGACATTTTTAAAGGTACAGTTTCTAAACAGCAGGTCCAATGGCCACAATGATATCAGATTGAGGATCGAGGAGTGGAGGATCCAAAATACATACAGGGAGCAGTCAGGCAGGGTCATCATAGTGTAGTTTCATCATGGGGATCTTTGACAGAGGTTATCATGGGACCCCGATATTTCAAGGTGGATCATTTCACTGAATGACAGAGGTGAGTGGACCTTTGTAGGGGGAAGTTGTTATGAATTTCCATTGAGCTTCAATGTTGATGGGAGCACATCGCTTGAGGGTTTCTCACGGAGGTCTTGCAGTACCGCATTCTGACATCAGGATGTGTAGTTGAGGGAGGCTGTGTTGATCTTGATGGTAGCTTGGAGGATGGACTCATTTTTGGATGAGGCCATGTGTCATGTGCAGGAGACTCCTGTAGTTGGTATATTTCAGGGTTATGCTTCCCAGAGGCTAGCAGTTCATGAATTGACATGGGACCCAGGGGGAAGAGTGTATGAGTGTTCATATTTGGATGGGTTCTATTGCATATCCCATAGGTCAACATGGGATCCTAGTATTTTATTTGAGTGGATTTGGTTATTGCTTGAGGACAAGCAATTTTCTAGCAGGGAGGACTGTAATGTCCCCACTTTGGGACATCATCACATTGCAGAGGTTTATGATGACCAGAGTAGCCAGATGGGTGTTATAGTGAGTACAAGGATTATTGAGAGGCATTGTGGGTTCCATCTTGCATTACTCATCCTATTTCATCATTATGAGCCATTCAACACAGATTGGCTTTGGTTTCATGGCATTCCGACGATTTCCATGGTTTTGAGTATTTTTTGCTATAAGTCAATTAAATGCACTGAAGAGGTCATTTTGGGCACTATACTTGGAGGAACCTCTCAGTGTAATAACTCATTGGAATCAAGAGGAGAAACACTACAAGATAGGATGACGATAAGTGACTTTCAGTGGCTAGGGAAGCCACAAGGAGAGATAACGTGTTTTTCAGAGGTAAAAAGGTTAATTAATTAATTAAAGTGATTTAATTAATTAATTAAATATTAATAAAATGAAAGTCACTTTGGAGGGACAAGGTGAGCAAAAATTATAAAGGAAAGGAAAGGGCCTCTACTCATGGATTCATGTATGATCATATTTTGATATCTGGCTTCTAGCTAGTGAGCCCAACATTGGGGGTTTTGAGGGTTTTGACTTAACAAACCCTAGAGGACGATTTGGTGGTGAAAGATTCCACCTAGCTTGTCGCAAGCTTGGTCTCGGAGATGCAATAATCTCCCACACCATTCTAGTCAGATCTAGATCAGTGCAGGAGGGTTCTACACTAGCCACAGGCACAAGAAGAGAAGGAGGGCCTACCATCTAGGGTTTTCAGCAAGGGGGGCGCACCATCCATTGAGGGAAGGTTCGACCTAGTTGAGGAGAGGAGATTTCGGGAATTCCAGGTATTGGGTTTTCCTTGCAGGTGTCTTAGCACCATTCTTGGTTGTTCCTGAAGGCATTTTAGTGGAGATTTTATTTGTGTTGAGAGTGGGTCGATTTCCCAAGAGGAGGGCACACCATTTCTTGGAGAGTGGCTAGATCTAAGGGTTGAGTAGGTCCTTTTATGATTTGATCACTTGGGTTCTCATTGAAGCATCTCGATCTATCATTCTAGCCAGTTTGTGGAGCCATTGGAGGTCCTTAGGAGGGAGGCTGATTTATCTAGGGTTTCAGGCATCTAGGGGGCCGCACGATTCCTTGGAGGAGGTTCAGATCCATAGGGTTTGAGCGGGATCTTGGAGATTCGGGAACCTGGGTTGTTCTTTTCATCACCCGATCTACTATTTGGCATATTTCTTGGGGTGATTGGACACATTTGGCAGCAAGGCCGAATTATTGAGGAGCTTCAGCAGTCCAGCAGGACGTGGCATCATTCAGTTAGGGATTTGCACTTCACACAACCAGATCCACTCTTGTCTTGATATTCATTGGATATTTGGCCTTTGGAGGCCTATGGCGTCTTCTATTGGAGAATTTTGTAGCATCTCCTATCTTCTATTGTCTATCTTCTTAGCCATCTGTTGAGCATTCCAGATCGACATCTTCATTGTAGAAGGTTCCTCTATTTTATGAATAAAAGCAGATTTGAGATATTTTGGCTTGTCTATCATATTGTATATGGTTGAGGTATGTTCCATGATTATATATTCTTGTTTATAGTTGTATACACACATATAAACACATCAGTAAAACCCTAAGCGTAACTGTAAGAAAAGTGTTTGACAAAATACCACAACCCGAAAAGTTTTAAAAAGACACCCAAAACCATGATGTTCCTGGCATAATGGCTTGGGAACATTACAAAAAACTCAATGGAGGTCTTAGACTAGTGATTTCTTAGGGAAAATGGAGTCAATAAAGTGGTTGCAAATGTTGAAGGAGTTGGATGATAATGGGAGAGACAAAGCCAAGAGGAGTTGATGGATGAAGTGTTGGTAAGCCAAGACTTCAACCACCAAACCCTAAGGGAAAATGACTACTAAGGTGTAGGTAACCCTAGGCCTTAGTAGATTTTCCTCCCTCTTTAACTCAAAGAATGAAGCAAGTGGCAACTATGATGAAGCAACAAGTGCTAGGGTTTTGCAATGGCAAGGCCCTTAGCAATAGCTTCAAGAAAAACAACTCCTTGGCACAATCTAGTAGGGGGATAGCAATTGAGATAAGGACAATAACATGTGCTTAATATCCTAGGGTTTTAAGCTAGCAATTTCATAATTTTTAGAAAAATGCAAAGTAAAGATACTATAACCATTCAAAATAAAGAAGAATTGTAGAATTTTACTTACATTGACCAAGAATAATCTAGCACACCACCTAGTTGTAAACTTTCCTCCAAGAAAATGCCAAAAAACACCAAGAATAGCCTTCCTTCAACAAGTGCGCACTAAATTTCAGTCATATAACCCTAATTAGGGCGCAAATTTCAGACATCACAAGTGTGATTGAAAGATGATGAAAAATAAGAGGCAATTTACCCTTATTTATACAATACCAAAGACCAAAATTAGGTCAAAAAGGCCGACATGGCCAGTTACAAATAATAACCAATTTTTACATTAAATGTCATAGTTAAACCCTAAATCAAGTTTCTAAGGTGATGTCATGCCCCTTTAGGGTGACGTTAGGCCCTTTTTGGGCAACGTTGGCCTCCTCAAGAAAAACGTTAGGCCTTCTTGGGCCTCGGGAGCCTACCACACGTGCCATTTGGCACACAAGTGCTTCCAAAACCTCCCAAAACACTAGATGATGTCGTGGGTGACCTGAATGATGTCATGGGCCTTCCATGGCCTACATCATGATGGAAAGGGCACAACCTCTCTAGGTCTAGGCCTTCCAGGCTACTTTTGGTGAAACGTCCTCCTCTCTCTCTCTGATGCAATCCTCTGATCTGTCTTTGCCCCCTGTTGGGGTCTCAGCATCCATCTACTAGGCTTTTATCCCCATGGAGGTCCAAACTAATCATCTCCCCATGTGTACCTATCCATTGGGGTACCTGTCCATCGAGTGTGGCCCTGCAACATCAACAGACACACCCTCCATGGGCTCATAAGTCACAGGGATCATAGCAATGTCAATCACATCTAATCATCAAGTTTATTAAACATGTGCATAAAACCCCCTTTACCCGGACAAGTGCTCAAAGACATTATACTAATATACAAGCCAGGTTTGGAGGAAATATTAGGACGTCCTATTGGGATAATGCTCATTGGATGTGGGATGTTTCCAGGATAATTCAAACCTAGGCCTTGTGAGTGGATGAGGTGGTAAGGGATGTCTGGGAAAGGGGTGCAGTGATAGAAGGGAAATGTATGGCTTACATGTGAGTGCCTCTGAAGAGGGTGAGTTGCGCCTGTCATGCATGAAAATTTTTCCAAGCTGATTCATGCCTTTTATTTTTATTCTTATTTATTTTTCTTTCAAGAGGCTAGTTAGGGGACACTGCCCTGGCATGGTGACCAGTGGTGGCAACGTTACCCACAAGAATTTCACAGAAATGAGAAGGTTGGCTCATGATGAGACCCCATTTCTCTTGGCTATGCCACCAAGAGCCACTACCCTGGCATGGTGATCATTTGTTGGTAGTGTCATACCGCTACATTCACATGGACCTAATAGGTTGGCTCGTGATGAGACCCCCTATCCTCTAACTAGGTCTTGTTTTATTATTTTTTATGGGTCCCTATATTTCTTGTTGAGAATATTTTTATTGTTTTCTCAGGGATCCCTGGGAGAAGCATCTCAAGGTTTGATTCTTTTGGATTTTATTTTTTCTAGCTACTTTTAACCTCTGGGCTTTTATCCCATTCTTCCCACAAGACAAGGTACAATCCTTAGATATTTGGCCAACCCAATGCCCAAACCAGTGTAATGGGATGTATGAGCAGGAAAAATATGAAAAATGGTAAGTATGGTGGGAGCGGATGATGGCCTTTCATGAATCCCCCCAGTGGCAACTCAAACCCTATGGGTACCAACTTAGTAGGGAATCTTGTCATTCCCCCCAGGTGTGGTCAAGTGGAAAAGCATAAGATCCAAACACACGTTAGAAGAAAAAAGAATTAAATGCACATATTCAAAGTTTTTGAGGATCAGAATGACACATACCAGGATACCCAAACTCATTACCTCATGGACCAAGATCCATCTTTGCTACAGGACTAGGCCGAGGTGATGGATTTTGTTTCTTCTAACAAAGTGGAGGTGCTAAAAAATGAAAGGATGGGCCCTCCAGGGCCATGCTCAAGTCAATCTAGCTCGCAGTACTCCATGTCTAGGACCTGTGGGCCTCGAGACATAATCTCCTCAGTTATCCCTAGGTTAGGGGATAACATATGGCTCCAACTCGAGGACATGTGCTTACCATAGAGCGCATGAGAAACTCAACATATATGGCATAAATTTTGATGTGCTTGATCTTAGCATAAGGTTGTCAACAATCATTTAGGGTGGTGATATCACCCTCGACTAATATATATAATACTGAAATGAAAACAAGCATATGTACAAATGGAAATACAAACTAATCTAGAATGAAATGAAAATTATATATACAATGAATGAAAATGCCTACTTACCTGCACTTACCTATAATGTTGTTGGCGGGTAGTAATGCTTGATGTCCAAAGAATTCACTGGTAACTTCAGGGATTCTCCCTCCATGGTCCCTAGGTTGAAAGAGTTTGTCCCTGCAGGTCTTATGATCTTGTAAGGACCTGTCCATAGTCCATCCAAATTCTTGTGCATACTAGGTTTCTCCCTTCTCTTATCCCATAACAACACCAAATCTCCCTCAACAAAATCTCTCTCTTTTGCCTTGTGATCAAAGGTTTTCTTGATCTTTTCCTAGTTTCTTTCCATTTGGATCAGGGTGGTTCTTCTAGACTCATCCAACTCTATTAACTGGTTAATTTTCCATTGGATTGCTTCTCTATCGATAGCATACTACTGAGTAAAATGGAGGATGGGGATTTGGAGGTTCATATGAAGTTTCGCTTCCAATCCATATACTAGCTCAAAATGGGTTCTTCCTGTTGAGGTCTTTGTTGTTATTCGATCTGCCCACAAGGCATCTTTAATTTTTCTATCCCAAGACCTCTTGTTTTCCCCTACAACTTTCTTGATAATATTCATAAGGTTCTTATTGCTAGATTCTTCTAATTTGTTTCCCTGCGGATAGTAGTTGGAGGAATGAGATAGGACAATGTTGTACTTGAAACAAAATTCTACTAGTGTATGGGAGTTGAATGCCTTGGAATTGTCCATAGTAATCTTGGATTGGACACCAAACCTAGTTATGATTCGTTCCTCTGAAAAGTTCATGACTACTTCCTCAGAGGCCTTCTTTGTGGGGGTAGACTCTACCCTTCTAGTAAAATAATTTGTGGCTATTTGGATCCAACAGTAGCCATTACTCGAATTTTCCTTAAATTCTTCAATGAAACCTAACCCCCATTGTTGAAACAAAGCTTCTACCACTATGGTTTTTAGAGGTTGTGATGGGAGTTTTTTTTTACCAAAGAAGTATTGGCAAGGCTGGAAAGATCGGACATATCGATGAGTATCAGAAAATAGTGTTGGCCAATAGTATCCATCTCTCAGGATCTTATGGGCAGTAGTACAAGCTGTGAAATTCCCACCACAAAATCCAGAGTGTAATTCCCTCAACAACTTATCAGTTTATTCTCGGTTGACACATCTAAGGAGAAATCCATAGGGTCCAACCAAGGACATTTTCGGTTACGCATTATTTCATAGCCTAAAGCCTCAAAGCCCTTCTTTTGTAGTCCACTAGGTGATCTGTGCATGATAATTCCTTAAGGTAGTAGATGATATCGAAATACCACTCGTCATGCTCTAATTCATTGACTACCACGTTTATATGTTCACTTTCTCCCATTTGTATGGCCTCTTCATTTCTCTTAGTCAATATTTGGGCCAGACCTCGTCCCTTTATAATATTGGTGGGTTTTATCTCTAAGTCATACTTTTGGATTTTGGAAACCCACTTGCCCCTAGTACCCATACAATCTTGTTGCGATAAAACATCCTTCACTGTTGGGTAAGGGACATAAGCTTTGATTTTGTTGTAGCCCACGTAGTTTATAAAGTGATTGAGGGATTTCACTAAGGAATATGCTTGTTTCTCAGTAATAGAATAATTCAACTTTGAATCCCTAAGGAATTTACTCATGAAGGCTATAGGGTGTTCATAATCGTCAGTGTCCTTTTGTAGCAAGATGCCTGCAATGGTATCCTGGGAGGCAAAAGAGAATATTATGAAATCTCGTGAATAATTCAGGCTAATCAAGAATGGGGCTTGGGAGATAGTGTCTTTTATTTCTTCAAAATATTTGATGGCTTTATGATCCCATTTAAACACAATGTCCTTATTTAGTAAATTACTAATGGGTTTTATCCTTTCGACAAAGTTTGGGACAAATCTTCGCATGAAATTTATTTTTCCGAAGAAGGATTGCAAGGACTTATTGTTGGCTAGGGCACGCACATCCTTAATAGATTGAACCCTTTTATGGTCTATGGATATTCCCCCTTCCGAGGCTATGCAACCCAAAATTTTCCCTTCATCTATCCCGAAGACAGATTTCTTAGGGTTCAAGGAGATACCATATTTCCTGCATCGTTCAAAAAAAACTATGAGTTGTTATATATGGTCTTTCCTCTCCTTTGAAACAACTTTGAGATTATCTTGGTAAATCTCTATGATTTTTTGAATGAGATCCCTAAATGAAAAATCCATTTCTATTTGAAAGGTAGCACCAACGTTCATAAGGCCAAACGGTATTCTCAAATACATAAATGTTCCCCATGGCGTGGTAAATGTCGTTTTAAGCTAATCTTCTCTTTTAAGCAATACTTGGTTGTACCCAGAAAAAGCATCCAACATGGACATCATCCCTGCACCTGTAACCCTTTGTAAAAAATGTTCCATATTTGGGAGGGCATAGTTGTCCTTCAAGGATAATTGTTTAAGGTTTCGGAAATCAGCACACAAACATATATCATCGTTTTTCTTTCAAAAAACTACCAAATTTGACATCCATGATGAGTACCTGATGGGAGATATGATACCAGCATCAACCAACATCAACCATCTTTTGGAGTTCCTTTTGTATTTGGTTTGCCAATTTCAGGTTGATGTGTCTTAGTTTTTGTCGAAAAGGTTTGGCTCCTTCTGTCAAAGGTATGGCATGTTGGATGACATTACCCCTATAACCTTTTAATTCATCATAATTTCAGGAAAAAGTATCTTTGAATTCTCTTATGAGGTCTAGAATTTCCATCCTTTCCTTCTTAGTAGTTCCTTTCCCTATTTTGACCATCCTTGGATCCATCTCAGTACCGATGTAAATTCTAGGGCTTCATATATATTCTTGTTGGGCTTCTTTCCCTTGAAAACATTATGTCTGTCAAAGAGGTGTTCTAAAGGGACACATCCTTTGGGAAAAGTGTTATCTTGAAGGTTAACCACATCCAAGTCCATGGAATCAACCAGCAAGTTTACTTGAATCGATGAATTCTTTACTATTTTCCATAAACCTAATGATTTGGTCATCATATTCAAAGACTTTCCAGTGTTCCAAGTTATCAGGGATAGAAGGCCTAAATAGGACTTCCATTTTGCATAGGTCTCGGAGTGGACCATCATAAGGTTGTAAGGTAGAAGCAGAAATAACCAAGACATCTACCACATGGTTCTCTTCTCGAGGAATGGCTTTGACTATCACCATATCAAAAGATTTTGCAATGGATCGCGCAAAGTCACAATACGTCTTCAGATTTTCATTTTTGGTAGAAAAGTCCAGTAACACTTGTAACACTATGAGGTATGAGTCTCCTATCACCCTTAAGTGTGTGACATCTTTGTCAATTGCCAAGTTGAGACATAGGATCAGAGCTTCGTATTCAACAATTTTGTTTGTACAGTGATACTCAAGTCTATAGGAGTAATAGAAGGTCTCTTGGGAAGGGGCTGTCAAAATGATACCTACCCCTGACCCAGAACTTGAATGAGATCCATCAAAATATAAAGTCCATAATCCTTCAGGTGTTTTGGAAATATCATCTCTCGAACTTGCTTCTTGGATGAATCAATTATCAACACCATTGTTAACACATAGGAGTTGATCATCTGGTTCACTAGGGGTTCAACTAGGGATCCCATAATGGGTTCTTTGTGCAAGGTGAAGAATCCTCCTTTAGGGTGAGGTATGACCACTTTGGATCCTTGGTTTAGGAAATTCCCAGCCAAGTATTCTACAAGGTCCTTATGGAGTATGATACCCCAATTGCTCAAAACATCTATTACCAATAGGTCTATAGTAAAAGGAGCGTTAGGCCAAGAGTCAAAATCCACATTCAAATATTTGATAATTCCCTTTGCAAAATCCCCTCATGTGTTTGGTTGTGACACACTTAGACCCAACTGATGCATGACCTTCTCAGTCATAATGTTGGTCATAGTGTTTGGGTCAAAGATGCAGTTATGGAGGAGGGAGTCATTGACTCGAAGAGTAACATAAAAAGGTGTGGTCTCCTCGTACCTTGGTCCAATGCTTTCTACCTGGTGGAAAAAAGGAGAAACCTCTTCAAGAAGGTCATATTTGTAAATTTGTGGTAGGGGAACTTCAATCTCTTCATCCTTGTGAGTTGCAAATATTTTTTGAGTGGGTTATACCCTCTCAGGGGGTTCGTTCTCTTGGGAGAATAAGGAAACATCTTGTATGTTGGTGAAACGTGTGCTCCACTTCCTAGGGTATGCACTGCATTCCACCACAATGATCTCGGGAGGGTTAGGTTCATATTCCACAACACCCTCATTATTTTGTTCCCAGGAGTCGTTGTTGTACAAAAGGTTAATATGATGGATGGAGTCCTTGAACCTAAGGTTTTCCTCAATTTGATAAGCAACTTCTTGTGTTTCATCTAAGCTTGAGAGAAATCGATGCTTGAGGGTGAACTACAAAGTTCCCTCTAAGGAGTCCAAGTAATGCTAGAGAATAGCACTTTCTAAGTTAAAATTGGGTCGGATTTTTTTAAGGAGAAGATTGAACCTATCATTGCAATCCCTAATGATCTCGTTGGATCCTCTACAACTTTGGATGTATTGGGAGTAAAAGGATTGTATATTTTCTTGTTTACACCACTTCCCTTTGAAAGCCTACTACGGGTCCTCGGAGGTCTTGAAGCTCCCACTTGGTTGAGCGTCAATCCATTTCCTAACATTCCCAGTGAGTGAGCTTACAAAGAGTCTCATAAAGGCATGGGGATGTTCTTATCCAGATTGATGAAAATCAAAACCTTCACAGAACTTGGTCAAATGCAAGTTACCATATGATCCCCCCTCTCCTGAAAATGTAGGTATCTAAGAGTTATCTTTCTGGGTAGATCATGTATTCCTCCATGGATATTAGCTAGATCAAAGGAGTCAAAAAGATGTTTATGAGACCATTTAGGCGGATTTGCAATGGTAATAGGATTTGCAGGGGTAATGGAAGTTACAGAAGTAGAAGGGGGTATGTATTGATGTCCACTACAGGTCATCATTTGTGAAGTCGCCAGATAATTTTCTCGAAATTATCAAAGAGGTAAGGGAATCACCCTTAGTGGAGTCGCCAGGTAAGCTTGTAATATAAAGATTCTTGAGGAAAGGCTTACCGAAACGTGTCATCTTTGAGGAGAGTTGACTCAATGTTCCCTAGAAATGGCGCCAAAATTTTAGCGCACAATTTGTACTTTGATAGAAGAAAAGGAAAATGGAAAGCAAATTGGCAAAATGGGAGACTAATCCTATCACTATCACCTCAATAGGAACTCTCTTTCTATTTAGGGTGGTAGGCCCAAGGGAGACATCCCCGATGACCTGGGGTTTTGAGAAGGCAAAAGGAAAGTAGCTAGGTAAAAGGTCGCCTCTCACAAGTCACCATCGATCAGAAAGTCTGTTTTAAATAACCAATGAAGCGATAATATGCCAGAAGTGTATTCGCCCCGAACAAAGCAATAGGAAAACTATATATTTTCAAGATCACTTGTTGGTTATCACTTCATAAAACAATTGACTTTCTTAAGCAAAGCAAGTTTGTTGAATATAATGAAGTAAACAAAAATCTTATAACAACAATGTTTACAGAGAAATACTTCACATAAAATGTCTTAAGACACGCTTCAACATGACTAAAAACCATGAACCATTGAAGTCATATCATTAGAATTTGATAGAAGCACATAAGACAAACTATAATTCAGCCTTTACAATTGATTTATGAGCTTTTGATGCCACATTAAATGGTTGTAACTTACTTTAATAACATCAAAAAGTAGGTTAGTAGATCAAGCTATTCTAGGGTTAGAAAGTGTCAGTAGGTTGTTTGAAGAATAGGTTTTGAAGGTTTGTTTGATCAAAAAACTCAATGGAGGTCTTAGACTAGTGCTTTCTTAGGGAAAATGGAGTCAATAAAGTAGATTCAAATGTTGAAGGAGCAGGATGATAATGGGAGAGCCAAAGACAAGAAGAGTTGATGGATGAAGTGTTGGTAAGCCAAGGCTTCAACCACCAAACCCGAGGGGAAAATGACTACTAAAGTGTAGGTAACCCTACGCCTTAGTATATTTTCCTCCCTCTTTAACTCAAATAATGAAGAAAGTGATGACTATGATGAAGCAACAAGTGCTAGGGTGTTGCAATGGCAAGGCCCTTAGCAATGGCTTCAAGAAAAATGGCTCCTTGGCACAATCTAGTAGGTGGATAACAATTGAGATAAGGACAATAACATGTGCTTAATCTCCTAGGGTTTTAAGATAGAAATTTCATAATATTTAGAAAATTCAAAGTAAAGATATTATAACCATTCAAAAGAAAGAAGAATTGCAGAATTTTACTTACATTCACCAAGAATAATCTAGCACATCACCTAGTTGTAAACTTTCCACCAAGAAAATGCCAAAAAACACCAAGAATAGCCTTCCTTCAACAAGTGCACACTAAATTTCAATCATAAAACCGTAATTAGGGAACAAATTTCAGACCTCATAAGTGTGAGTGAAAGATGATGAAAAATAAGAGGCAATTTCCCCTTATTTATATAATACCAAAGACCAAAATTAGGTCAAAAAGGCTGACATGGCCAGTTAGAAATAATAATGAATTTTTACATTAAATGTCATAATTAAACCCTAAATCAAGTTGTTAAGGTGACATCATGCCCCTTTAGGGTGACGTTAGGCCATTTTTGGGCAACGTCGACCTCCTGGAGCAAAACGTTAGGCCTTCTTGTGCCTAAGGAGCCTGCCACACGTGCCACTTGGCACACAACTGCTTCCAAAACCCACCAAAATGCTGGATGACATCATGGGTGACCTGGATGACGTCATGGTCCCTACAAGACCTACATCATGATGGAAAGGGCATAACCCCCATGGGTCTAGGCCTACCAAGTTGCTCCTCGTGAAACGTCCTCCTCTCTCTCTGATGCAATCCTCTGATCTGTCTCTTCCCCCTGCTGGGGTCTCAACATCCATTTGGTGGGAGTTTAGCCCCATGGAGGTCCGAAATAATCATCTCCCCATGTGTAAATTTCCATCAGGGTACATGTCCATCGGGTGTGGCCTTACAACATCAAACGATACACCCTCCATGGGCTCATAAGTCACGGGGATCATAGCAATGTCAATCACATCTAATCATCAAGTTTATTAAACATGTGCATAAAACCCCCTTTACCCATAGAAGTTATCAAAGACATTAAACTAATCTACAAGCCAAGTTTGGAGGAGACTATAGGAAGTCGTGTTGGGCTAATGCTCATTGGATGTGGGATGTTTCCAGGAGAAGTCAAACCTAGGCCATGTGAGTGGATGAGATGGTAAGGGATGTTTGGGCAAGGGGTGTAGTGATAGCAGGGAAATGTATGGCTTACCTGTGGGTGCCTCTGAAGAGGGTGAGTTGCACCTGTCATGGATAAAAAAAAATCCAAGCCCATTCAGGCCTTTTATTTTTATTCTTATTTCTTTTTTCTTTCAAGAGTCTAGTTAGGGGACACTGCCTTGGCATGGTGACCATTGGTGGAAATTTTACCCACAAGCATTTCACGGAAACGAGAAGGATGGCTTGTGATGAGACTCCCTTTCTCTTGGCTATGCCACCAAGAGCCACTACCCTGGCGTGGTGACCAGTTGTTGGTAGTGTCATACTGCTACATGCCCATGGACCTAATAGGTTGTCTCATGATGAGACCCCCTATCATCTAACTGGGTCTTGTTTTATTATTTTTTATGGGTCCGTTTGTTTCTTGCTGAGAAAATTTTTATTGCTTTCTCGGGGATCCTTGGGCGAAGCATCTCAAGGTTTGATTATTTTTTATTTTATCTTTTGCCAGCTACTTTTACCCTATGGTCCTTTATCCCCTTCTTCCCACAAGGCAAGGTACAACCCTTAGATATTTGGCCAACCCAATTCCCTAACCAGTGTAATGGGATGTATGAGCAGGAAAAAGATGAAAAGTGGTAAGTATGGTGGGAGCGAACGATGGAGTTTCATGAATCCCCCCAGTGGAAACTCAAACCCTATGGGTACTAGCTTACTAGGGAATCTTGTCATTCCCCCCAGATGTGGTCAAGTGGAAAATCATAAGATCCAAGCACACGTTAGAAGCAAAAATAATTAAATGCACATTTTCAAATGTTTTGAGGATCAGAGTGACACATACCATGATACCTAGACTCATTACCTAATGGAGCAAGATCCATCTCTACTGTAGGACCAGGCTGAGGTGATGGATGTTGTTGTTGCTGACAAAGTGGAGGCACTAAAAAATGAAAGGATGGTTCCTCCAGGGCCATGCTCAAGTCGATCTAGCTCTCGATACTCCATGTCTAGGACTTGTGGGCCTCGAGACATAATCTCCTTAGTTATCCCTATATTAGGGGATAACAATATCAAAACTTATAAATAGAGTAAACAACAACAATAAATTCCTTTTATGTTACCGTGTAATTTAATTCTACACATGCCAAGTTTTTGTTAACAAAGTAGACAACATAGGGCTTCCCTTCTTCTTGTTGACCTAATATTGCTCTGATTTTTGTGTCTGAGGCATATATAGAAATGTTAAATGGTATGGACTAGTTGGGTCCACACAAGACAAGAGCCTCTGATAGATTTTGCTTAAGAGTTTCAAGATAGGATTGGCACTCATCTATCCAAACAAATTCAATATTTTTAGTAAGAAATAATAATAGATGGGATGCAATCCTAGTGAAATTTTCAATAAAACGATGGTAATAGCCAACATGTCCCATAAAACTTTGTACCTCTTTCTACACTTTTGGACTAGGAAGATTTAAAATCACCTCGATTTTTGTTGGATCAACTTTAATACATGCATTCGAGAAAGGTTAGTTTCTTTCCATCACTTAAGCACCTTTTCCATATTTGTTGAGCTTCATTGAATGTATTGTCATAGACTAAAAAAAATTCCATATAGATCTGCACACAATCGTGGATGAGATAAAAAAAGATATCAAGTACATTCCTCTGGAAGGTAGCTAGTGTATTATAGATTCTAAAAGGCAAGACCCGATAAGCATAATTTTCCGAGGGGCACGTGAAGGTTTTATTGTCCTGATCCTTAGAAGAAATCTAGCTCTGATTATATCTAATAAATTCCTTGAGAAAGAAAAGGAATTCCTTTCCTACTAAGGTGTTGAGTACTTGATCAACAAAGGGAAAAGGAAAATGATCCTTGTGTGTATCCTTTTTTAGTTCCCTATAGTCAATACAGATCCACCATTTACCATTTTTCTTGGGAACTACCACAATAGGAGAGACCTATTGGTTGTCTGAAATGGGGTAAATGAAATTTTCATTAAGAAATTTTTGTAATTCTTGTTTAACTATGTCCCTCAAAGTTGGGTTCATGTGGCATTGAGGTTGTAAAATGGGTCAACAATCATCCTTGATGTAGATATGGTGTGTGCACAAATTAGAGTGAATTCCCTTAATGTCTAAGTACTCCCATGCAAATGTGTCTTTATGTTCTCTCAAGAGATGGGATAGATGTCGGCCAACTTTTAAGGTCTTTCTGGGATCTCAATTTTGACTAAAATGTTGTCAATATAGGGATTATGGTAGGGAATCATGGACATAGGATTCGTGGCATTTTCTTGAGTGGAGGTGCTCATTATAGAGTCCAAAATTTGAAATATTGGCTGAGGGATTGAAGGAGGATTTATAATAAAGCTATTGATAGCATCATCTTCTTTTTCATCCTTGAAGCACATTGTTTCTTCTATTCAAAGTAATTGTTTCCTATCTTCTTTTTCATATTCTATCCACATAGGATTTTCACAATCCACACTAGGATTATTAGGAGGGTATATGGTGAGATTCTTTGTGGAGTCTCCATGGGATATCATCATGTTACTAGATCTGTAGCTAATATATGCATCAACAATTGCTAATCATGGACATCCTAGGTTTAAAGGGTGACACCTAGTATGATATCTAGGCTACAATACTACAAAATCAGCATGATACTTCCACGAATCCACCGAAACAATTACAAAATCTATAACTCATTTGGTTCTGATAGTCTAGACCAATTGTTAATTCTTGGATTGTAGGAGTCTGTCCAAGGTTGATTTACCCGAGAATATCCATGGTTTCTTTGGTAATTACATATATTGTGGTGCCCAAGTCAACCAATGCATTTGATATGCTCACTCCATTGATTTGGACACTGACTATTGGAGAGCCATGATTCTCATATTTGGTAGTAAGGTTTTCCTCAAGCATCAAAATTTTCAATTGTCCCACTACATGGATGGTAGGGGGATGTTTTGGTTTACTTCTAGGCTTCTTTATGCATAACTCATTGATAGTTTTGGCATATATTGGAATGTCCTTGATGAATTGTAAGAGAGGAATTTTTGCACAAGAATTATGTAATTCTCCCAATAAGTCAAATTTTGGTCGAGTGGGAGGTTTAACTAAATTCATCCTTTTTGGATATGGGATGATTCTAGAAGGTGGTAACTAGTTTGATTATTTTGGCGGACTTGATTGTTATAGATCAGGAGCATGGTTCTCATATTTTTTTTTGGAATGGTTTAACTTTGATTACTGGCACTCCTCATCTTCATGTTCTTTGATAATAAGAGGAGTTTCTTGATTAAGAACTTTCCCTGATCTAAGATGGATTTCTTGACATCCACAAGGAAAATAAAACATGTAGGATAGTGGGATGGTTTAACAGTGTAAGTATGTTGAAATTTTTTATTTTTGTTAGGATTTAGATCGGGTTGTGCAGGTAGTTGTCATATTAGAGGAGCATTAGATTCAATATTATTCATAGGAAGTTGTAGTGGTTGTTGTTGGTGAATTGGGGTTGTCAGATTGGAAATTGTTGGCCCTTAGGAACAAGTCCTCGCCATCCTTGTGGCCATGGATAAGGTGGTGTTGGTTGGGGTGACCATTGCAGACAAGTCACAGGGGAACTCTAGGGTTGTGGAGGACACTACATTTGTTGAGAGGGAAATTGTAGAGTGTTCCAATAAGTGTTGAAAAAATGAGACGAGCCTTGATTTATAATTGCTAATTGTGGATGCCAAGGTTTCTTTGGGGTGGTGAAGCATACATTTTCCCCTTCCTCATCCACTCCTTGATATGATTCTTTGAGCTTTGGCAGTGAAGGGAAGCTATTTGTGTCATGATTTTTTTCACACAGGCTGAAAAGAAACACACAAGATGAGATTATCAAAAGTATGAATCAACTATCTTCCGACGAAGACCCCAACAATATAATTTTATGAAAACCTAGTGCTAGACATCTTATTGCACCTTTAATAACCTCCTCGACAATGACACCAAAAATTTTGGGTCATTTAATTTCTTTTTAATTAAGGGAAACAATTAATTTACCATACATTAAATTATCAACCAGTGATCAAATTTGTTTACAAGTTATTGTGAAAAATATATGCAAGATGTGATTTTTGTTTAACATAAGTGTAATTAGCATGCGATTGTAGAATTACCTATAATACCAAGTCAACACCTATTCTAACGAGTGGGCCTTGCCTCCATGGAATAGAGTGCTACATATTGAATTCAAGGAGTAAAGAAAAAGCAATCCCATATACAGAGATTGAAGATCATAAAGTAGGAAATTGCATTAATCAAAATAACAACTCCAAGATACAATTCAATTAGTTTTCCTCCCCTCTCTCATGGAGAGGGCGTGGTTTTTACACACTCCTTTGACTTCTCTAATATTAACAAATATTCCAAGAACAATCTTGAGAATCTACGATTCCCAAGCTATTCATATTATTGATTAATTAATAAGAATTAGGTTACAACAATCGTCTCAAAATAATACATTGTTTCCTTTTTATTACATGAAGTCCACCTCAACCATTACAACCAAATATGTCTCCAACAAAGAAGTCCTCAACTATTCCCCACAAAATACTCCAGATCTGTTTTGTTTACCAGCCACGAGCATGATTGGCGTGCTCGTTATGGCTAGAAGGATCCGCTTGTAGAAATGACAGTTGTTCCCTTCAGATTTGCAAGAAAATAGGGGACAACAACTACATTATGTCTGTATTCGAAACAACATCGTGAAAATATAGGGATGGTGGTACTGTGACATATTGGGAGTATAAGCACTCTGATATACCCTAAGTAGCAACACTACGATATACTAGGAGTAGCAACACTTTGTGAAGCCATTAGTAGAAACACTTCATGAAGTTACGAGTATTAGCATCAGTAACATACCCGTGTCTTAACAACCTGACAAGCCACTATCGTGAGTGAGTGTAAAAAGGCCTATTTCCCTTCAACATACTGGCATAATTTAATAAAATGACGTGAAATGTGAGAAAAACATACCTTGGACAAAATACATTGGTATAGACAATCGTAGGCTTGGAAATGGTCATAATGGATGTTGAAAGGAGGTTAAAAGGAGTAAAATATAAACATAAAAATATGGTATTTATGGTGCCCAATAATGGGCATTCTAACGTATTTGGCATGTATTTTCTCATCATGATGTGCAATTTTTGTAATTATTGATGTTTATTCTACATGTGGTAAAATATGGATTTAATTTCACCGGGCATGGATTTTAATCCTTATTGCATCATTCAAGAATAGGAGTGTATTTGATAGTGTTGGTGTGCATTTTTTAGGATTTCTAGTAAGAAAAATGATGATCGAGATTAAAAGCGTGCATTTTTGGCATTTTGACATGCATTTTGGACTTGTAATAAGATTTGGCATGAAATATTAGATCTCAACCTTGATCTCTACCACCTCATGCATGGATTCTCCAATGTATGTAGTGCATTTTCAATGTACACAGTGCATTTCATTTAAGGAAATTGATGTTGTGGGCATTCTAAGGAATATGGTGTGTTTCTCATCATACTTATGCCACAACATGCATTTTTTGGAATCCTTGTTGTTTATTTTACATGTAATAAATTATGGCTTTAATTTTAGTAAGACATTTGACCAAGGCATACATTTTCATCATTTCTTGCATCATGCAGCATCAAGAGTGCATTTGATAGTTTAGATGTGCATTTTTTAGGGATTCTAGTAAGAAAGACATCGATGGGGGTTAAGAGCATTCAATTTTGTCTCTTTGCATGCATTTTGGATTTGTAAGAAGATTTGACATGAAATATTAGATATTCACCTTGCTCCCTACCAACTCAAGTGTGTATTTCGTTGAAGGAAAGTGACGTCGTGGACATTCTAAGGCACACATCATGCATGTTCTCATCATACCAATGCCATGGTGTGCATACACGAGAACCCTTTGTTTAATTCTACATGTAGTAGCATTTGCATTTAATTTCTCTAATGTATTTGACCATGGCATGCATTTTCTTCAAATTTACAATTTCTTGAAAATAATAGTTTTGTAGGCCAACAACATGCATTTGAGGGTTGTGGTATGCAATTTGAACACTCAAGCAATCAATACATATGAGATATTACATCATTATTGAATCATGCAATATTAGGCATTCATTTGATAGTGTTGGCATGTTTTTTTTAGAGCTTCCAACTGGAAAAATGATGATTAAGGTTAAGAACATGCATTTTGGGCATGGTGGTGGGCATTTTTTAGACGTGTAAGAAGATTTGACATGAAATATTATATTTTCACCTTTCTCTATACCACCTCAAGCATGCATTTTCCAATGCATCAAGTGAAATTCATTGAAGAAAATTTATGTTGTCAATATTCTAAATAAAATGGCATGCATTTTCTCATTAGACCAAAGCCATGGCATGCATTTTCTCATTAGACCAAAGCCATGGCATGCATTTTCTCATCAAACCAAAGCCATGGCATGCATTTTCTCGAATCCCTGGTGTTCATACTACATGTGGTAAAAAATGGATTTAATTTCACTGAGACATTTTAACTCTTGTATTTTATCATGAGGCATTGATAAATACTAGACTATAGCATATTGCATGATTTAAATGAGAATGAATATAATTTCTCAAATCTAAAATTGGTGCAAAATTTATTGAAGCTTGTTGCATAATGCATGCCAAAATTACATAAGTACTTATGACCACGTTTGAAAAAGTAAGGCTATAAGTTTTCACACATATCATTTCCGTAAGTTCCATATTTATAAAAATATGTCTTCGGTATCGAGTTATGGATCTATGAAAACAATAGTTTCATTATTTATTTATTTTTCAAGAAATGTAAAATAATCTTTACACAAATGCATGTTAAGTCCAAAATAAGTACTCAATTAATGAAATGAAGCATGTAAATGAAATACTATAAAATTACTAACCCTCCCAAATGTTCATATCTATCATTTGTCTTTGCATGGATGTTCCTTCATCATATCTTCCATTCTCAATGAAAATGAAAATGGAAAGTGAGACATAATCACTGACATTGATAATGTTGCAAGAGCTGGAAACTAAACCGTTCAGTTTTCCATATGTATAATTGGGACTACATTTTTTGGTGTCTATTTTAGTTTGTTTTTTAATATTGTTTCCAGTTATGTATTTGCTAATAAATAAACTTGAACAAATTTGTCTTCTCTTCCCTTGTATGTTCATGTTACAACTTCAAACTTGTCATACATAACACATCATCAAGTATGCTCATAATGCATGTCATACATAACACATCGTCAAGTATGCTCAGAATGCAAGCCAAGTCATCGTGTAAAAATTATATCAATACATTTGTATTGAGTATTCAATTAGAGAAATTTAGAAGTAAAAAATGGCCTCAAAATAATAATAATAAATGTGCTATCAACTTCAATTTTAAAGAAACCAATAGGATTCAAGAGAAATGTAAAAGTTAAAAATGACCTCAAAATTAAAAAAATTGCTATCAACATCAACTTTAAAACAACCAATCGGATTCAAGATGATGATGTCAACCATAAGGGTATTTTCAAGTAAAAGAAAGAAAACTATTTTTTTTTTATCATATTTTCGACTTATCTCCTTAGAGGTTTACTCAAATTTCAAGTGTAAGAACTCATTGGATGTGGAATTAAATGAGTTCTTACACAACAATTTTGATCCAATGAGTGCTTACAATTGAAATTTAAGTAAGAATGTAAGGAGATAAGTTGAAAATAAGATTAAAAAAAAAAGTAGTTTTCTTTGTTTCCCTTTGAAAATTCATAACTCTTATTTTATTAATTTAACTATATTCATTTCTTTAGGAAACCCATTTTAAACCTCAAAAATTCTCTAATGATCCCTTTGATCTATTTTTGGTATTTTGTTGGAAATTAATAAAATTATCTTATCTATTTTTCTTAAAACAAAACTTAAATTCTATATAAAAATAGAGTACCTAAACCAAGGTGACATGTCTCTTTAAAATGCACACCAAAATTCATAAAAGTACCTTTGAAAACATCTAAAAAAATATGGTTGTAGTATTTTGCATGGTGCATTGCAATACACAGGTCGAGATTTCTCAAAATTGTCTTCAACTACGAGTTATGGATCTGAAGTAAAAAAAATATCCATTCATTTTTAGTTTGAATATATGAAGTTAATTGGGTTAATTGGAATACATATTTTAGTTGAGTTTAATTGTCTTTATCAAACTTACGAGTGAATTTTATA
>ML805144.1:108316-132117 GCA_009831015.1 Picea engelmannii | reverse complement strand
AGAGTCTAATATATTAGTAGCTAACAAACTTAGGAGTAGATATGATAGAGAGAGAAGAAAAGGTAGGGTTGAAGCTTCAACCTCTGATTCCTCTGCTGCCCACCCTCAGGTGGATGAATTGACAAAACTGGTAAAATCACTTTCTGCACAAATGAAGAAATTGAAATTTGAAGGAAAGCAGAGCTATAGGAACCCCCAAAATGTTGATAATAGGGGTAATTTCAGAAGACCCAATCATGCCCCTCATATCATCCAAAGAGATCAAAGAAATAGGGATAGGGATGATAAAAAAATCCAAGCACCTCTCCAAAATAACCTAGTTACTGATGAAGAAGATGTTGATCCTGAAATCCATTGTCTTGGTGACACCTCTTCATCTCCTCATTTAACCCAATATGCATATGAAGAGTCTCTCATGGATAGCCAACTAAATGAGCTGATAAAAGGGAAAAGGACCAGTGGCAATCCAAATAGATACAACCTAAGGTCAAAGAAGAAAGAGGGGAAGCCTGACATTTTTGATCGGCCTACTAGAACAGAAAATCCTACTAAGGGCGTGGTAGCTAGCAACAAAGAAAAAGAGGCACAAAACTTCCAGGAAGTGGTTAAGAGCCCTACCCCAGAATTTAAGGAGATTTTAAAGCCTCCCTCCTCTTTTAGCTTTGAGAACGATATTCAAAAGATTAAAATCCATGTACCTTTTTTGGAGCTAGTTAAGAACGAGGATTTAAAAAGGTACCTTTCCAAAATGCTGCAGCTTGAACCGTCATCTTATCCCACCAATTCAGTCAACCTCCAAGATGAAAAACTAGTTTTCATACTAAGACCTTTGGTAGAGGAAAGAGTTGACTCTTTCGCTCCTTTCTATACATCATTGAACATTCACGATAAAGTGTTGCACAACTGTTTGATGGATTCAGGGGCATCTCATAATCTCATGCCTAAGACTGTCACAGATGAGATTGGGTTGGAGGTTACAAAAACCTACCATGACCTATACTCATTTGATTCCAGGAAAGTGAAGTGTCTTGGGGTTATTAAAGACCTAGTTGTCTCCTTGTTCCAATTGCCAATGAAAAGTGTGGTCATGGATATTATGGTGGCTGATGTCCCCCCTAAGTTTGGAATGCTATTTTCTAGATCTTGGATCAAAAGACTAGGGGGAACTTTGCAGATGGATCTTTCATATGCCACCATTCCTGTGTTTGGGGGGGAACATAGAAGGCTTTATAGGGAAGCACAAATTTCTTACATTATCAGTGATGAAGCAAATCTTACCAACCACCCCATTTTTGCAGTTGATAATGATTTAGGAACTAGCATGTTACAACATACCGATGCTCCTCAAACACCTATTGAAATCAGAAAGCAACCTATTACCTATTGTGAAAACCCTCCTCCCAATACCTCTGTTTGGAAGATGTTTTTTGATGGAGCCTCTTCTAGGGAGAGTGTTGGTGTTGGAGTAGTTTTTATTTCACCTACCCAAGAGACCATATCTCTATCTTACGAGCTGAAATTTGAAATGACAAACAATGTGGCAGAATATGAGGATCTTGTTTTAGGTTTGAGGGCTGCTAAAGACATGAAGATTGAAGAGCTAGCAGTGTTTGGAGATGTTGAGTTGATTGTTCATCAAGTCAAAAATCTATATCAAACTAAACACCGTAAGTTAAGGACCTATAGAAATGAAGTTTGGTATCTTGTCGATAGTTTCTTCTTAGATTTTAATATCTCATTTGTTCCAAGAGAGGAGAACACCGTGGAAGATTCCCTGGCTATCTCAACAAGTAATTTTAGGGTTCCTTTGCCCCCCAAACTCAAGTATGATGTGGAAGTAAAGCATAGACCCTCTATTCCTGACAATGTCAAACATTGGAAGGTGTTTGAGGATGATATTGAGATAAAACGATTTCTTGAGATTGTGGGTGAATTTTCAGCTTTACATATTGATCAAGATCAGGATACGGAAGAAAGCCCTCATGCTAATATTTTTCTGAATAAAATTGTTGACCATCATATTGTTCAGTTACCCAGTAACCATATTCCAAAAGGACTTGTCCCCTTGGAGAGATTGTTTGACAAAAATGATGTGGATGTAAATATTAAAGGTTCAACTGAAAATGTTGATGTGACTGAATGCAATTTAGGAACAAAAGAAGACCCAAGGTATGTTAAATTGTCTAGCAGTTTGTCAAAGGAACAAAGGGATGATTATGTCAAGCTTTTGAAAGAGTTTGCTGATGCGTTTTCCTGGAAATATGAAGAATTAATAACATATGACACCAACATCATTGAACATAAGATCCCTTTGAAAGAGGAGACCAAGCCTTTTAAACATAAACTTAGACAAATAAATCCCATGCTGCTGCCTATTATGGAAAAAAAAGTGAAAAAATTGTTGGATGCCCAAATCATCATTCCTTTGAGATATTCAGAATGGGTGGCTAACTTGGCGCATGTGAGGAAGAAAAATGGGGAAATCAGGTTATGTGTTGATTTCAAGAATTTGAACAGAAGCTCCAAAAGAGATAACTACCCCTAGGAAGGGGCACATTTTGTAGAGAGTGGCTAGTTCATCTAGGATGTCTATGATTGATGGCTTCTCTGGCTATAATCAAATCTCTATCCTGCCTGAAGATAGAGAGAAGACAACCTTCACTACTCCTTGGGGCACATTCATGTATGCTAAAATGCCCTTTATATTGATGAATGCAGGAGAAACCTTCCAACGAGCCATGGACATTGCCTTTATTGGGGAGAAAGACAAATTTTTAGTCATCTATCTAGATGACATTACAGTGTTCTCAAAATATGACAAAGAGCATTGTCATCATTTGAAGAAGGTCTTTTTGAAATGTAGAAGGTTTGGCCTCTCTCTCAATCCTAAGAAATCCTTGTTTTCTATGAAGGAAGGTAAATTATTGGGGCACATTGTGTCAGCAGAAGGGGTAAGAATTGATCCACGTAGAGTAGAGGCCATCTAGACCTTATCTTTTCCTAGATATAAGAAAGAGGTTCAATCCTTCCTGGGTAAAATCAATTTTCTAAGAAGGTTCATCTCTAACTTCGCTGAGTTAGTGAAGTACATTACAACCATGCTCGAAAAGGAAAATGAGGTGAAATGGACTTATAAGGCTCGAGAATCATTTGATTGGATCAAAAAGGCCTTGACTGAAGCACTTGTGCTCACCAGCCCTGACTATTCTAAGGAATTCCTGATATTTTCATTTGCCTCATTTGACACATTGGCTTCTGTTCTGCTACAGAAAAATGCAGAGGGGTTAGAGCAACCTATTTCCTTTTTCAGCAAAGCATTGAGGGATGCAAAAATGAGATATGATATCATGGAAAATCAGGCTTATGCTTTGGTCAAAGCCCTCAAGGATTTCAGAGTATATGTTCTGCACTTAAAGGTTGTTTCATATGTCCCTTCAACCTCAGTGAAAGAGATATTGATCCATCCTAACATAGATGGGAAGAGAAGCAAATGGATTGCTAAAATTCTAGAATTTGACTTGGAAATGAAGCCCACTAAATTGGTGAAAGGCCAAGGTTTAGCAAGGTTGCTGGTTGAATCAAATGGCAAAGAGTTGGGGGTTAATTTCACGAACATGAACTCAGAAAATCAGCAAGCTGAGATTGTTGATAAAAGATCTCTTGTCAGCCTCAGCTTGGAAAAATGCACTTGGCATAAAGATATCATATATTTTCTGCAGAAGTTGCAACCTCCTGATGGATTGGACAAGAACAAGGTGAGAGATTTGAAAATCAAAGCAATCAAATATTGTCTCATTGACCAGGTTTTGTATTGGAAAGACCCTCTAGGAGTTATTTTGATATGTCTGGACCCACAGGAGGCCCAAAGGGTCATAATTGATTTTCATGACAGCTTATGTGGGGGGCATCATTTCTGGAGGACCACAACTTATAAGATCCTAAGAGCTGGGTATTTATGGCCTAGCCTTTTTACTAATTCTCGTGCAAATATTAGAGATTGTGTCAAATGCCAAAAATTTTCTGGAAAGCAACAACTCAAATATTTTCCCTTGAAACTTGTGGCAGTTTCTGGACCTTTTCAACAGTGGGGTAATAACTTCATTGGGGAAATCCACCCAACCTCAAGTGGTCAACACAGGTGGATTTTGACTGCCACTAATTATTTCACTAAGTGGATAGAAGCCATTCCTACAGGAAGTTCCTCCCATAAGGTAATCATTAGATTTCTTGAGGACATGATGGCCAAATTGGGTTGTCCAAGCAGGATTGTTACTGACAATGTTGCCTACTTCAAAGTTGAACCATTAATCAAGTTCTATGAGAAGTATGAGATTGCATTAATCCATTCTACTCCTTACTACCCCCAAGGAAATGGTTTGGCATAGTCCTCTAACAAGGGCCTCATAAAGATCATCAAGAAATTGTTAGAAGACAATAAGAAAGCATGGGACTCAAAGCTAAAATTTGCCTTATGGGCTGATAGAGTTACAAAAAAGAGGTCACTTGTTGTTTTCCCTTTCCAACTTGTGTATGGGGTTGAGGATATCTTTCCTACTCAACTTGCTTTTCTTGTGGAAAAATTCCTCTAGGACCACCAAGGAGAACCTGATGATATGGTCAGGGGGATACAACAGTTGGTAGAAGTGCAACAGACTAGGGAGAAACTATTTGATAAAGCTGAGGACCATCAACAAAAGATAAAATGAGCATTTGACAAGAAGGCAAGCAAGGAATATTTTCAGCTGGGTGATCTAGTGCTCAAGTGGGATGCACCCAAGCAAGACAAAGGAAAACATGGTAAATTCTAAGCCTTATGGATTGGTCCTTTCAATATTTCTGAGGTATTTTCAAATAACACCTATAAATTGTAGAACTTGGAGGATTATGAAGTTTTTGGTGGCCCCGTCAATGGGAACTTTCTAAAAAAATATTTTTCTTAAGCCATGAGTGGCTTTCCATCCATTGTAATTAACACTTCATATTTTATTTCTGTTTGAATAAGAGACCCCATGAACCAAAATCTAAGGCATTGAAACTGCTTGTTCTTGGCAGCTCATAGGGAGCATGCCATCCCCTGTGGAGCCAATTTTATCATATGAAGTTGTTCAGGGTTGCAGGTGACAACCATGAGCATAGGCGAACAGGCAGGTGCAATTTTCATTTTCAATGTCCATACTCATTTTCTGTTGCTGTCGTCACCCGTGTGTAGATGAATGCTATTGCTTTGTTTCTTAGGAGTTGAATTGAGGTAGCAGGTTGTCAGGCCTGTGAGAAACTCTCCTAGGTGAGAGAGTTTGCTGGGAAGTGAGGTCTCCTGGAAGGGAGTCTCGTAGCATATACAATACTTTGAGACTTCTAGTCCAGTCTGTTGTTGAAGCCAAAGGTAAGGGAGGTGTAGTAGCCGATGGAATTGTATTAGTGAAGGCGTACCCTCCTGGGGTGGAGAAGGCGTGTGGGGAATGAGGGCCTGTGGGTTGTGGGCATAAGTGGCTCCTAGGATAAAAGATCCTTCCTATTGTTTTGTGCAACTTTCGTGTTGTATTTTCTAAGCTTAGAATTCCCTTACCTGATGGATTTTAGTCCCAGCTCAGGGGTGACCCACTGCTGAGCATGATGAGAAACGTGATCTAAGGCTGGGAGGTTTGTGGAAGTTCTGCACGCAGTTAGTGGTCGTCTATTAAAAGATAAGTACCAATTCTATGTTCGTTGTATGTTGTGTATTTGTATTTGCATTATAATTAATGAGTAATGCATGTATATATATATATATATGTGTGTGTGTGTGTGTGTTAAATGTTTCTTATTTTAATTGCATTAGATAGATATATATTTATAAGTGTGAACACCATATGTTATCTCTATCTTCCGGTTAAGTTTTATATGTGATTATTTCCACAAAGTTACTTGGTGGCATGGCCTGGCCTGCTGTTTAAGGTTGGGAATGTCACAAGAATGGTATCAAAGTAGTAAAGGCAAGTTTAAGGTTGTTTGGGTAGTGTTACTCGGCTAAAGGTTGGTGGTCGGGGACGTTGCAAATTGGTATTAGAGCCATGGTTTTGACACTGAGCGCGGATGGGCCATGTTAGTGGTTAACGAGACAAAGATTTCATAGTGAATTGTTGTCAAAAGGGACACAATTTGAGGTTCAGAGCGTCCCTGGGTGCAAGGAGTGTGTCGAAAGAGTCTTTGACTCAAAAATATCAGGAGAAATAGCTTGAGTTTTCTCGTGAAGGGACGCGAAGATATGTTTCAAGGAGTGCACAGATCCGAAAGTAAACTAAGTGTCGAAGCAAACCTCTAAGAAGAAAGGGGTTCGAGAAATGAAGCTCATGAGGAGGAGCAAAAACAGTCGTAAGATCTGTTGTTGGAAGGAGTTTGGACTGTTAGATCTGTGTCCAGGAAAGAATAAGAGAGCAATGAGGAGGAAACAGATCCCAAGCCATCGGATCTGAGTGCAAAGGATCAAAAGTCGTTCGATCCAGGTTGACAGGTGGCACAAGATCCACAACTCCGGAGCGAGAGCACTTCAGAAGTTTTGTGATCGAGGAGAAAGCAAAATAACCGAAGTAGATCCTAGTCGTTGGTCGCTAGAGGGGTATGTGTCAATAGATCTGAGACTTCGGGTAAAGTCACTTCGAAGGATTTCAAGTGTGGAGTGTGACAAAATCTCGAAGTCCCGAAGGTCGAAGTAGATCACAACCATCCGTTGCGAAGGAAACGCGTCGACATATTATGAACTTCGAGTGAGAGCACTCTGGGAGGAACTAGTGTGCAGGAGTCTGAAACTCTCGAAGCCCGAAGAGACGAAGTGGATAGTGTCTGTCAGATCAAGGGCGAGACACACGTCAAGAGATCGTGTACTTCGGGTGGAGGTACTTATGGAGGAGGCAAGTGCTGTGAGTTTGAAACTCTCGAAGCCCGAAGTGCCGAAGTCACTCATAGCCGTTGATCGTGAAGGAGGACACATGTCGGTAAATCGTGAACTACGGAAGAAAGCGCTTCGGGCAAAAATGAGCATAGAGGAGTTGAAACTCCTGAAGTTTGAAGCTTTGAAGCTCGAAGAGCCGAAGTGGTGAGTCATGATGATGTCACCTGGAGGTGACGTGGACCTCCCCTATACCTACCACGTGCCCCCACCTGAAATGTTGTCAGCAGTACTATATGGGCCCTGAGTTTACATGACATAGTTAAAGGTCAGTGGACCCACACTGGCGTTGATCACGATACATCAATATTGACGACCAAGAGGCATTGCGGGGACCCAAATTGCATGAAAGTTAAATTTCCAGGGTGGTCCCGCAATCCAAACCACAATTTTACTAGGAGGTTACATGTCAGCGTCATAAGAATTGTGGGACGAAAGGAGGGTTACTCCAAACCGTCGTTGCATGCCCCCGCAATTTGAAAGGCATTAAGTGATGGGAATTTTAGGTATCTTAGTTCAAGTACGGAAACCATGGGTCCCAGTGGACGCATGACGCCAGTTGTGAAGTCAGGAGACTTGACACTTCGGAAGAATGTTTCATAAGGGAACAAAAGGAAGAACTTTCAAAAGTTTCATAACGTTGAGGTGACGAGACATAATGGCATCACCAAAGGTGACATGGAAGTGTTCGGAGATTAACGGGTGGGGTGTGCAGATGTGAAATCCTCCGAAGTCCCGAAGCTTCAAATCTCCGAAGTCCCAGAGCTCAGATGCCTGAAGTTCCATAGTGGGTGTCAGCCATTGGATGTTGGGTAGTCGTGGACTGTTGATCCACCCTACTTCGTGAATTATTCAATCCAGAACTCCGAGAGATTTGTTGTGATGTGCTTTAAAAACTTATGAAGCTAGAGGCCCGAAGTCTCGAGTAAGTGCCTATCGACCTAGCGCTTGGCCACATCCCGTGGTCGCATGGGTTGGGGGCTAAGAGAAAGGGGCTGGTGCCCGGAAATTATTGCAGAACAGGGCAAAGCTCAGAAAGAAAAAAAATCACAAGGATTCTTGATTGATCGAGAACCGCAAAATGGAATCTGGAATTTTTATTGAATCAGATCAGTTTATGAATACTGTGGAATTTGTTAAGGATTGATGGCCTGACAAATTTCGATTGACTGCACATTGTGTTTGCAGAGTTAATGATTGTCAGAACCAAACCAAATTGTTCCACAGTGCACCGAAATGGAGGAGGCACAAAATGCTTTCAGTTCAGAGAATGAAGCTAAAGGAATGGATGTCCATTTGGGAGTTGAAGGATCAAAATCCAATGGGAATGGAGAAGAGATAAATAAGGAGGGAAACATGATGAAAAACATTGAAAAGTTGCAGAAAGATGTCCAGACTCATAGAGAAGATAACAAAAATCTCATAAAATCGAGGGAGCAACAAGGAGAATTCAACATAAAGTTGATGCAGAGTCTGGAAAGAATTGAAAAGAAGTTGGATAAGGAGAGTGGATCAAGCAAAACAGGGAGTCGCGGGACCCCTGAGAATAAAGGAAAATAAAGGAGCGTTAGCATGCATCATCGTCACTCCCCGAAACATTCCAATAAGAGAGCACACAACAGTTCAAGTCCATCTCTTACCAGAAAGCATAGGAAATCAGAAGTGGATGAACTAAAGGGTGAAATGAATAAAATCAAGCCTCCTACTTTTGACGGAGAACACAAGAAAGATGAAGATGCCGAGACATGGTTGTTGGGAATGAGGAAATATTTCCAACTACAAAACTATTCTTCTCGTGAAGAGGGAAGAATTTCCAGTTACCAACTTAAAGGAAAGGCATCCATATGGTGGGATCAACTTGTGCAAGTACAACACGTCAGAGAGAAGAATGTTACATGGAGGGAATTCAAGAGACATTTTTAAAAGAAGTACTTAACTAAGAGGTATCATGACAAGAAAA
Source organism: Picea engelmannii (assembly GCA_009831015.1). Classification (NCBI taxonomy): domain Eukaryota; kingdom Viridiplantae; phylum Streptophyta; class Pinopsida; order Pinales; family Pinaceae; genus Picea; species Picea engelmannii. The sequence goes on along the minus strand of ML805144.1, from coordinate 123,232 downwards.
TGAAAGAGTTCTTCGAACACAAGCTGGGAAGTATGTCCATTGATGAGTATGAAAGAAGATTCTTAGAGTTGTTGAAATGTGTCTCCTTCATCAAGGACGTGACAGTTAATATTCAAAGGTATCTAAGTGGACTACCATCTTCCATCGGTGACAAGATCCAGTATGATGATCCTAAAACTATGGAAGAAACTATAAGGAGAGAAAAATGCTTATATGAGCAATAGAGAGAAAATCCCACTATCCGGAAGGCTTGGGATGACAAGAAGAAGTTCAAGAAAGAGCAGAGACAGAAGGGAAACAAGCCTCCCTTTTTCAGAAACAGTCCTCAAGGACAACCATATTTTAGAGAACCTAGGAAGGATGAAGTAAGTGGGCAAATACCAAGACATCCACCTATGGAATGTTGGGGTTGTGAAGGAAATCATAGGTACAAAGATTGCCCCCACATAAATGACAAAGTGAGAGTTGTCCACAATGTTCAGCAAGCAGAAACAATGGAGGACATGGGCAGTAGAATACCAAGGATCTATGCATACCTGGACAACAAGCAAGATGAGTTTCAATCACACATGATTGAAGTTGAAGGTATGATCAATAACCATACCTTTGCTATTTTAATTGTTTCAGGGGCTAGTCATAGTTATATAGATCCTAGAATGGTGGAAAGTTTGCATTTGCCAAGAAGAAAGAATGGAAAATCTTGGTTAGTGCAGTTGGCTACATGAGCCAAGAGAAAGGTTGTTGAGTTGGTTAAGTTTTTTCCAGTGGACATGAATGGACTGAGCACAAGGTCTGAATTGAACATCTTACCTTTAGGTTCCTATGACTATCTAATTGGTATGGATTGGTTGGACCAACACCATGCCATCTTAGGCTGTCTTAACAAGGCATTTACTTGCGTGGACGAGGAAGGAAACTCGAGGAAAGTGCAGGGAATTCTAAGGGTAGTTACTCTCAGAGAAATCTCAACAATGCAACTGAAGAAGTGTTACAGGAAGGGCTGCCAAATATTTGCAGCTCATATGGAAGAAGCACCTAAGGATAAGGTGTCAAATATTGAAGACCATGTAGTATTAGAAGATTTTGAAGATGTATTCAAGGAGGTACCAGGACTACCCCCGAAGAGACATATTGATTTCTCTATAAACCTGATGCCTGGAGCCACTCCAGTGTCAAAAAATCCTTATAGAATGAGTACACCAAAGCTGAAAGAACTGCAATTGCAGCTTGAAGAACTTATAAAGAAGGGGTATATACACCCAAGTGTGTCACCTTGGGGTTCCCTGATCCTGTTCGTGAAGAAGAAAGATGGGACATTGAGATTGTGCATCGATTTCAGACAATTGAACAAAGTGACTATTAAGAACAAGTATCCTTTGCCAAGGATCGATGATCTCTTTGATTAGTTGAAGGATGCCAATATATTTTCAAAAATAGATCTCAGGTCAGGGTACCACCAGGTAAGGATAAAGGATGAAGACATCAACAAGATCTCCTTCAGAACAAGGTATGGTCATTATGAATTCACAGGGGTGCCATTTGGGCTATCAAATGCACCCACTGTTTTCATGTGCTTAATGAATGGTGTTTTCAGGGAATATTTGGACAAGTTTGTCATTGTCTTTCTGGATGACATCCTTTTATATTCCAATTCAAAGGAAGAGCATGAACATTATCTGAGGATGGTGTTGCAAGTGCTAAGAGAGCACCAATTGTATGCCAAATTGAGCAAGTGCTCATTCTATCAAAAGGAAATCCATTATTTGGGACATATCATTTCAAAAGATGGGATAACCGTGGATCTTGAGAAGATAGAAGCCATCAGATAATGGTCAATGCTAAAGAATGTGACATAAGTTAGATCCTTTATGGGTCTAGATGGCTATTACAGAAGGTTCATAGGAGGGTTCTCAAGGATAGCTCACGCCATCACTTCCTTGCAAAGGAAGGAGAAGAAATTTCAATGCACAAAAGAATGTGAGAGAGGCTTTCAATAATTGAAGCAGCTGTTAACCAATGCTCCAATCATGAGGATTGCAGATCCGAATGAGGATTTTGTAGTGTGTACAAACGCAAGCAAAGAAGGGCTGGGATGATTCCTCAGTCAAAATGGGTGTGTGGTATGTTATGGATCCAGAAAGCTGAAGGATCATGAAAAGAACTATGCAACTCATGATTTGGAGTTGGCATCCATAGTGCATGCCCTGAAGAAATGGAGGTGCTACCTCATGGGAAGGAGGTTTGAACTGAGGAAAAACCATAACGGTCTACAATATTTGTTTGATCAACCAACCTTGAATGCTAGGTAGAGTAGATGGTTGGAATTCCTTTGTGAGTATGACTTTGATATCAAGCATATCAAAGGAAAGGAGACCAAAGTGGTTCATGCACTCAGCAGGAGAGTGCATCGGTTGCATGCTACAACCATTAGCATGTACCAATCAGATTTGAAAGAAAGAATTGTGGAGGCTGCAAAATAATATTTGCAGTACATGGAATTGGTAACAAAATTGCAGCAAGGTAAAATGCCATAGAAAGTTGAAGATTATAAATTGGAAGCTGATGGAACACTCTTGTACAAAAACAAAATTTATGTACCTAATTCCTAGTAGTTGAGAATTATGATCTTGAAGGAAATGCTTAATGTGCCTTATGCCAGGCACCCTGGATATTAGAAAATAGTGGCAGCAGTCAAGAGCCATTACTTTTGGCCAGGAATGAAGAAGGAAATTGCAGAATACATCACTAGATGTATGGAGTGTTAGAAGGTCAAAGCTGAACATAGGCACCCCGCAGGGTTGCTACAACCATTACCCATCCTTGAGTGGAAGTGGGAAGTGGTGACAATGGATTTCATCAAAGGATTGCCCAGAACTGACAAGCAACATGATTCCATCATGGTGGTGGTGGATAAGCTTACGAAAGCTGCCCATTTTATTCCATTGAAAACTACTCACAAAGAAACTAATGCTGTTGATATCTATATGAAGGAATTAGCATGATTGCAAGGTATTACCAAGACAATTGTGTCTGACAGAGACCTGAAATTCACCTCAAAGTTCTGGAAAGGGTTATTTAAAGGGTTCAGAACGAATCTGAACTTTGACACATCCTATCATCCCGAGTGAGTCTGATGGGAAAACAGAAAGGGCGAATCAAGTGATGTATGTGATGGACAAACCATCTAAATGGGAAGATTATCTACACTTGGTAGAATTTGCCTACAACAATGGGTATCAAGCATCACTGAAGATGAGCCCGTTTGAAGCACTTTATAACAGAAAGTACAACTCACCAATAAGCTGGGACAACCCAACTGATAGAGCAATAATTGGGCCAAAGTTTCTCAAGGAAATGGAAGAGTAAATGCTGAAGATTAAGCAAAATTTGAAGGTTGCCCAAGACAAGTAGAAAATCTATGTAGACAAAGGCAGAACCCATAGGGAGTTTAAAGTTGGTGATTATGTTTTCTTGATAGTGAAATCCAACAAAAGTTCCTTGAAGCTGGGAAACTGTTCCAAGTTGGCAGCCATATATTGTGGGCCATTTGAAATCCTAGAAAGGATTGGACCAGTTGCATATATGCTTGCATTGCCTGCATCCATGAATGTACATAATGTGTTTCATGTTTCATTGCTTAAGAAATATATACATGATGCTAATCATGTTATTGATTGGAATGTGATTCAGGTGGAGCAACAAGGCATCTTGCAGGTGCATCTGGTGCGTATATTGGACCGAAAAAGCAAGCAGCTCCAGAATCGAGCCATAGGGCTCGTAAAAGTCCAGTGGACCTGGTACGGTCCTGAGGACACAACATGGGAGCATGAAAATGCCATGCAGGTAGAGTACCCGCATCTTTTTGAAGATTTTGGAAATCTCGTTGTTATGGTGTAAATAAGTTGTACTGAGGACAATGCAAAAATAAGGGGAGGGGATTGTAACACCCCAAGGGCAAGCCCCTGCTGAATTATAATTATGTTTATAGGCTGGTGAGCCAAGTGTTTATAAGCTAAGATACTTATGTGTTTATTAGGCTGGTGAGCCAGATGCTAAGGTTGATGAGCCTGATTTTTTATATGTAAACACTCACATCCTTAATAAAATTACACTGCAGCATGTAGACCGACCACGAAGAAGAGTTGTGGGGGACTAAGCTCCACTAGGTAGGGTAAGGGAAGGGGGGCTAAGTGTCTAGGAATAGGGGCTAAGCTAGAGGGCTTACCTATAAGAAAATAATATTTTATTATTATTTCCCAAAAGCTATGGTTGACATAAGCCATGTTGTCCTAAGTTCCAGGGAGAAAGGCGAACGAGTGCTAAGTGGAACTCATGTGGCTTCAAGAAGAAATGTGTCAACTTGGGCGCATGCAGTTTATAGCCAGGAAAGTCTGCTCGTTGGGGGTTCGCTTACCACTCTGGCATTGTTCCCATCCTTGTGTCTGGACCAGTGGGGAGTTTCCTCACGACCCTTACGATTTTATGGAAGTTTGTCACCTTCCTGATTGACTAGGGCTTCACGCATTGAAACAGTTCTCCATCATCATCGCCTTTGTATCTAGCACACACCTTTGGAATCCTGTAGTTGTACTTGAGTTACCCCATGTGTCTCCTGTGAAGCCCGACGCAATTGTGTTCGCCTAAGCCGTGCTGTGTCTTAGCGTTTGGTTGTTTCCATTTTTGGTGTCCATACCCATTTTCTGTTATTGCTGTCACCCGTGTGAAGCTAAATGTTGTTGCTTAGGAGTTGAATTGAGGAAGCAGGTTGTCAGGCCTATGAGCAAATATCCCAGGTGAGAGAGTTTGCTGGGAAGTGAGTTCTCCTAGAAGGGAGTCTCGTAGTAGCTACAGTACTCTAAGACTTCTAGTCCAGCATGTTGTTGAAGCCCGAGGTAAGGGAGATGTAGTAGCCGATGGACTTGTATTAGTGAAGGTGTATTCTCCTAGGGTGGAGAAGGCGTGTGGGGAATGAGGGTCTGTGGGTAGTGGGCGTAAGTGGCTCCTAGGATAAAATATCCTTCCTGTTGTTTTGTGCAACTTCCTTGTTGTATTTTCCAAGCCTAGAATTCCCTTTCCCAATGGAGTTTAGTCCCAGCTCGGGGGTGACCCACTGCTGAGCGTAATGAGCAACATGGTCTAAGGCTGGGAGGTTCGTAGAAGGTCTGCACACAGTTAGTGGTCGTCTATTAAAAGATAAGTACCAATTATGTGTTCGTTGTATGTTGTGTATTTGTATTTGCATTATAATTAATGAGCAATGCATGTATATATATATATATGTTGCATGCATGTGTTAAATGCTGCTTCTGTTTAATTGCATTATATAGATATATATTTATAAGTGTGAATACCAGATGTTATCTTTATCTTCCGGTTAAGTTTTATATGTGATTATTTCCGCAAAGTTACTCGGTGGCATGGCCTGGCTTGTTGTTTAAGGCCGGGAATGTCACAGGAATGGTATCAGAGCAGTAAAGGAAAGTTTAAGGTTGTCTGGGTAGCGTTACCCGGATAAGGGTCGGTGGCCGAGGACGTTACATACCCATATGAGTTGTTGTAGTTGTATTGTAATGGAGGTTTGATTATAATGCTACTGTGATCTGTTTCAATATTCTCTTTCATTGTCTTGTTTCCTCTTATGCTAACATGCTCGTGTAGGGATGATCCATACGAGTTATTGTAGTTGTATTGTAATGGAGGTTTGATTATAATACTGCCGTGATATATTTCAGTTTCTTAAACTTGAGTTCAAGAGTGCTTTTATACCTGAGTTTTTCTTCACCAAGCTTCTTGAAGGCCGAATGCTCATGGTAGACTTGCCCATCTTTCTCACTAAATCTTCCTTTTGCTCACCTTTAACCTTAAATAACTGACTGAATTTAATGAGGACCTCATTTCCCTGTGCATTGCTTGTCCAGTTTCTGTGTTAAATCATTCTTGTACTGAGATTTGTCCATTTGACCTCCACTCATAAACCTACCTCCACCAACATTTTGATGGGTACTGGGCTTATCCTCTTGCAATCTAAGGGTGACTCTCAGTGATAACAATAGTTAAGCGACCCACTAGCCATCGAACCACCAGATTCAATCCAATACGAGAGGTTTAGAACTATCAAACCTTGCCCATCGGGCCACCAGAATCACCGACCCACTGGGATAAATAGGACACCTAGAAACATCGTCCGCTAGGAAGTTTAAAATTTGTCCTTTTAAAGTTCTCTCATTTAGGTTGATGGACTTTGCATGAATGGAAAACACATATTTCTCTATCAACTGTAGGCTCTGCTAACCGACCATTGGCCACCAGAGGGAATGAAGACTTATTTATATGGATTTAAGGATGATACGGTTGTACTCATTCTGGTTAACTCCACTACACAACCTTGAACTTTTCTTTCAATCCTTTTCAATTTGTTCTTCAATTTCGATCTACTTCTGATATGGACTGCAATTTTCTTTCTTTTCCAAACTAGTTATGATGTGATTATGCATAAAGATTTGATTCATAAATTGTCTATTTTCATAAACTCCACTACCTTGCTATTAACTCAATTGGACCAACCTTCTCCAATCCAATTGACCATTCTCCTCTCATACCTTCAATTTCCAAAATGCAGAGGTCCTCTTTTTGGTTCATTATGCCTAAAACAATGCATATGGATTTCTCAAATAGTATGGATCATGCCTCACCATAAATTGAGCACTTCTCCGAATCGTTGTTCATTTTCACATCTTCGACCATTTTTTGTATATTAGAATATATCAATAAATTCATTTTTATAATAATGATTCATTTTCACATCTTCTACCATTTTTTTTTGTATATTAGAAAATATCAATAAATTCATTTTTATAATAATTATTTAATAGTGTTATTGTTATTATTACATGTATTATTTTTCTATGGTTAATCACAATATATCAATAATTTTCAAATTGTAAAAAATCATAAGAAGGTTGATAGCCTCCACCTTGTGATTCCTACACTCCATTTACCCCAACAAAATTTTAGACGCAACAAAATTCTAGAGGTAAACTAGCATGTACACTTGATTATACTATATAAAAAAAATAAAAAATCCAATTCATAAAAATCAATATAATTTAAAATGTTTTTTTATCAAATAAAATTAGCAACCTTAATATATTAAAAATGTGTATAAATATTTGGAGTTTCCGTTTTTGTTAGTTAATTTGATAGTCTTATTAGTCCCCGCCGAAGGCGTAGATGGACTATAGCGATCGATAATTCGTTGACTTCATATTAATATGTCCTTTGACTATAAATTTTCGCATCATCTGTATTATTCGTACTATAGAAGTAAAAACAATATTTTTTATATAATAAAAAAAACCTTATATGTCATCGTCTCATTGGAAAATATATTGGAGGTCTTATTGCCAACTTCATTGTTCCCAATGTTGAATTTTTTTAGATATCAAAAGTTTTGAGCTTAGACGTTCTTTTTTAATTTTTAGATATCCAAATGTTTACATACCGAAAGTTCTGAGCATCGACACTATTTTTTTAATGTTTTTATTATTATTAGTCCCCGCCGAAGGCATAGAGGGAGTATATGGATCGATAATTCGTTAACTTCAGATTAATATGCCCTTTTATTTTTATTTTTATTTGTATTGAAATGTTTACATACCGAAGGTTTAGAGCATTTACACTTTTTTTGAGGTGCTTGAATAGGCCCAACAACTTAAATGTTTACATAGTGTGAGGTACTTAAACAAGCCTGACAACTTAAATGTTTGCATACCGCGGGGCCCTTAAACAACCCGATAGCCTTAAATGTTTACCTAAATAGGCTTCTCAGAGTACATTTTTCCTCGAATTTTTGCATATAATGTTGCAGTGAATTTGGACAATATTGTTGTCCACCGCCAGTTGCATAGCCATTGTATGTTTCATACTTCTTCTATGCTTGGAATGCAATTTGGTCATCGTCGAAGATACATACATTGTTTACTGGTTCGATGGGTGCTTCTTGTTCGCTAGTTTGTCGGTTGCTACTTGTTGTTGTTTGGTTCAAATTTGCAAGGTTGAGGACATGCGCCTACGGTTGGACCTGTTGGTGCTTGTTTCTTTCTTTTGTTTACTTCAACTTTGCAGGGTTGGGGTCCTGCATGCGTACTTGGAGCTGTATTTTTTTTTACTTTGCGGGGTCCAGGTGCTGCACCCACAATTTGACCTAAGCTTCTGTCATTCATCGTTTTTGAGTAAGTTTCGATGCCATAATTTCATTTCTATTCGTTCTTTGTTGTTCACTGTTTTCAGTTTGCAAATAAGAATGTTCGATTATTTCTGCTGGCATGCTCGTCATATGTTTCTGGTTCCTTCTGTGCTTGGGTTGTAGTTTGGTAATCATTGGAGATACATATGTTGTTTACTGGTTCAATGGTTGTTGCTTGTTCGTTGGTTCGTCGATTGCTGCTTTTTGTTGTTTGGCTCAAGTTTGCGAGTTTGAGGTCTTGGGGCTGCAGTTGGGCCTGTTCGTGCTTGCTCACTGGTTTGTTTCTTGCTGTTTTCTTTTGTTTGCCTTGACTTTGCAGGGTTGGGGTCCTGCGCCGATAGTTGGAGCTGTTTTTTTTTCACTCTGCGGTGTTCAGGTCCCGCACCCGCAAGTGGACCTGCAGTTCTATCGTTTACCGTGTCTGGCGAAGTCAAGATCTGGCGCCTGTCCCGTGCCCGCCTATCCCGCTCTTAAATTTTTCTCCAATTCTTTTTCCTAGCTTTGGACCATACCTACATGTCTTTGCGAAATTTTCTTGTAGAAGAAAAGGATACTGAAATGGTGCTAGGAAGAGTGGTGTTCCGTGGATTGCAAATTGTAGCATTCAGTTTCTATGTTGTTTGGTGTGCAACATTGCTAGCATAATGAATGTGTTCTCAAATGCATTACACCATTTGCATTTGGACGAAACCATTATTATTCTAGGATACTTCAGTGTTGACATGATACAAAATAGTGGCATAACAAATAATTGGACAACTACATGTGCAATCACAATGTCCACTGTCTTTTTGTTAAGATAAAACAAAAGCAAAACACACTTATTAACCATATATGGTGAAATGTGCCCATATCACAATACAACCTCTTTAGCCTGTACATAGACTGGTGTGACCATGATACAATTGTCTTGTACTTGAAATATGAGATGTGAACCAAAGATATTGTAAAATTATATTTCTGAGTCTCAAAGCATATCTAGATACTTTGCTGCAAAAAACCAAAATCATTCAGCTATGGCCATGCAATTTCTTAATATTTTCTGGCTTGTAATATATTTTGGGCAGGAAAAACTTTATATAATTACAACCAAGGATGGAGAAAAGCAAAGGTTCATGTTTCTAACTATCTTTTATTCTATTCGTTGATTCTCATTTAGTGTATGTACATATTACTTGTTCTCCCCTGCATACCAGCTTCCATTCATGTTCATTGTATTTTGTGCAGTCCCACATTAAAACAAACATAATAGCTGGAAAAAACGAAGGAGTCTTTACCACAAGTGTGGAAGAGGAGATACAAAGGTACATGTTTGTATTGTTATTTCATATTCTATTGTTTTGTATTTCATTTATTGTCTGTATATGTGTTCACCTAATTTATTGTATGTAGATATGTTGTATCTTCCTACATAATAATTTATCTTCATGTCCTTTGTATTTTCTGTGCCGCTACATTGAAATAGATCGAACTATGTTTATTTTTTTTACATGTCTTCCTACATACCAACTTCCTTCATGTCCATTGTATTTTTCTGTGTTGCTACATTTAAACAAACAAAGTGGTTGGAGAAGACGATGGACTCTTTGCCGCGAATGAAGAGGAGGAGTTACAAAGGTGCATGCCTCTACTCTTATTTCATATTCCAGTGTCTAGTATTTCATTTATTGTCTGTATATTTGGTCCACTGCTTTGCACCTATTTTACTATATGTAGATACTACATATCTTTCTACATAGTAACTTATCCTCATGTGAATTGTATTATGTTTGCTACTACATTGAAATAAATATAACTTTATTTCTTTCTTTTACATGTCTTTCTATATACTAACTTACCTTCATGTCCATTGTATGTTCAATGTTGCTACATTGAAAGAAACAGATTGGTTGGACATGAAGATGAATTCTTATATGCCACAACAGAGGGGGCTGAAGTACAATCTTTGAAAAGGTATACCGACTGTGCTAGTAAATCAAACACACACAAATGGGTGGGTGCATATAATATTGGACCCGAAAACGATGATTTGGAAACAATGGACCTTTGTTGAGACTTCCCTCTTCCAAACACTGCCCTCCCCATTTCTAATTTTCCCACTTTCTATTATCCCTTTTTTTCCCTCTTCTATACTTAACCTAATTCCCCTTCGTTTTTCTCGTCTACTTTCACTTTATGGTTGCTTTTCTTAGTCGTATTTCAGAAAATTTCTAGGTGCGTGGGTTGGCAGACTCACGAGTTCATATTTATACTCATGCTTCTATATCACGACTCTGATTGACGGTTTCCTCATTCCATACTTAGCCACTTTTTTGATTGCGGGTTCCTGGGTTGGCGGGTTCAAGATTGCACCTCTAGCTTCAGAGGTTTCGCGATATACAGATTGGTCATCGTACCCCTCCATCATGCCTTATTTCATGTTACACATTTTTGTTACACCTCAATATTGCTCGCTTCGATAAGTGTCGCATGTTCCTCGCAAGTGTCGCATGTTGTTCACAAGTGTCGCAAACATCAAACAAAGCATATTGCCATGATGACGACACCAAGGAGACACTTAGAATACCTCATACACCTGAGTTGAAGGAAGAAATATGGTTAACTGAAGTCAAGAATCTCTTGCCACCTGAAAGGAGCTCTTAAACTAGGGTTTTGAAGGAGAGCGCTCCTCTACATCGGCCTTAGGAGCACTGGAGCTCCCCTATAAGGTCTTAGGGAGCGTTATAGCACCAAACTGCCCCTCTGAAGGAGTGCTACCCATATTTGGAGCGTTGGCTCTCCCCTTGAGCCTCGTAGGGAGCGTTATAATGCCCTGATGCCCCTTTTGAGGGAGCGCTGTCTAATCTTGGCAGTGGTTGGCCCGTTGAGGAGAATAAGGGGAGGATCTTTCAAGTTTGGAAGGTAGTTGCATTCGAATTCTTGGTTTAATCAGAAGATCCCTGATCTAAGGAGGGAATTCCTCAACCTACCCTAAAGATACCTCAAGAGGTTAAGCCTCTCTTAACCTATATAAGCAGGCTCTATGATGGTGGAAAGGATGAAGAATTGCTAGCATGAAACCTATGATCTCATAGGAAACACACAGTGAACTGAAGGAGAGTAATCAATGAAGCTGCTATCATCCAGGTCGTGGATATTTCGAGCAAGGGTTAGGCAAAGGGGACTTGACGAAGCTGTCGCATTCGCATCTACGATTGTAAGTTACTGCTGTCATTGTTCTCATTAATATGACATGCTTGGCATGTTTCTTTCTAGTTTGTGTATGATCTTACATGAACTTATCATTGATAGATAGATCTGTTTTCAAGCTAATACCAATAGAGTAGGAAGTGGTTGTACTTTGTTTGTCTACAGGGCTCATCGAGGAGCGAAAGGTTGGAGCTCAACTTGGAGCGTGCAGGGACAAACGTCGATAAAAAGGTACTTCTTTTCTCCTTCCTCCTCATGCATTAGTTTGTATATATCTAAAAGGAAGTCAGTGTCCACGTTAAGCACTTTCTGTCTAGCTCTTTGAGGCGATCTACCTGTCCGCAGGGAGATTTTCCTACAACAGAAACTGGCGACTCCACTGGGGAGTCCTCGAATCGAAACCTGTTTGTTTTGATTTCTCCTCAATAGACCTTGTCTCACACCTTGATTGTTCTAAGACCCGGTTCACCCCTTTTTGATTGATTTCATGCTCTGATTGACTCCCTACCCCATCACACTCAGCTTGATTGACAAGACTAGACTGCAATTTTTGTTTTTTTTTGACATTTTAAGAGCTTTTTGAACCTGGCGCCCCTGTGGTTGTGTTAATAGAGTGCCAACGCTCCCTGAGTGCCTTACATAGAGCGCTATAACGCTCCTTGCCCTTTACAACAGAGTGTCAGCCCTCTTTTGGCCAAAAAACTTTCCAGAATTGCTCTTTCCAGGGTCTAATCTCTGTGTTTCACCTGCTGAGCCTCTCTGGGAGTCAATGCTTCTTCCCATTCAACTTTGACATCTTTATTTTTGAAGAACAAACACCTTGTTGTTTAGATTTTGTAGCTTTCTTCATTGTTGTTTGAGTTTTTCTGCTGTTTGGAGTTTTGAAACCCATGCATTGTCTTTATCTCCTTTTTGACTAAGCGAGAAACTTTGGTGAAGGACATCAGAAGCCTACGGATCTTTTCATTTGGTTTTAGTTAAGGTCATTGTTCTTTGACATTTCTTTTGGTGTGAAGTTGTTGATTTTTCTTTGATTTTTTCTTTTCTTTCACTTCTTGTTTTGACCACAACGAGAGGGTGTATTGTTTGTACGAAACCTGCTTGTGTTTGTCTGATTTTCATTGATCCAAAAAGATAATTAGCAAGACAAGTGTTGTTTCGAATTAACCATTAGTCACATACAAACAATAAAGAGACATTTTCATGATTGATTTTGCATATTAGAAGGCATTTCAAAAAGTTTTAGCACCACATCGGATTTGATTGAAGAAAATTCGTTTGAGGACATTCCTTATTAGTGCTTGTTAGTGAAAATAGCTCTCTCTCTCTCCCGTAAATAGGTGTTCATTGAAAAGAAATGAATGCTTATCATCTTTAACGCATTTTTTGGAGACTGAGTCATAATTCCATCCGTTTCACTTCCATGCACCCCTTTTGAGTAAAGAACAGCTATAAAATGAACGCTAATTAAAAAATTACCTAGAACATTTTCTTTTCTGGGAATCCTCCACCAACATTAGCTTAGGCTTAGTACTTTGGATTAGGCTGTGAGTGTAACTCTCCAAATTTTTCAAAACAAACATTAGCATCCTGAGCTAGGGAGAGTCAAAACCAATTGTCGTATAAGTCTGCCTGGGATCCCCCTCTCACACAGGGGTTACGTACGAGGTCGCATTCGGGAGAGCTACAGAGATTATCCCTCCATGATTTGACTGATTATAGTGGTCAGATCGTATTATGGGGATCGCTTAAAGGTAAATCCACAATTACTGAGTGGAAGACTTTCAAGTTGATTTCAGGCTAGATACCCTGCCCGTACGTTCGGATCGGACTGTCGACTGTACCCGCCCAGGGGCTGACTGCGAATTGGTAACCTTAGTGGCCATAATCTTTAGGGTCTTACACAAGGTGACAGTGAAGGGAAGTCTCACTGTACCTGGAGTAGACATTGGTCAAACTCACTCGGGCTCCTTGGAGGGTAAATCCACAATTACTGCGTGGAAGCTTGCACTAGGGTGAAAGTCCGTTAAGCAGGTCGCCATTGTAACTGTTCCACCATATCCCCACCTCTTTTTGACTTGATCACGCGATGTTGGATTTCACCACCAACTAGTACGGTCATCGAGAGAAGGTCCTGTTTGCTTGGTTGTGATTCTTAGATTCTATTAGTGTATGCTGTTTCTTTTCGGTAGTTGGCCATAGATTTTTTTCTCCGACTCTTTTTCACCAACATCGACCCTCCACGCCATTCGCGGAGGCTATAGGGACTTCCTCCAGAAAATATGGAAGGGAACACCCCTTTACCCCCTCATTCTATGGAGGAATCTCCTCAACAGAGCGAGGTTCAAGACACTACAACTTCCCAAGAAGAAGTTCCCACTCCTTTAGAGAATTTTTGAATTGTTTCAGAGTCTTCGGAAGCTTTCCGCATTCCGGAGGGATATGAACGACGTGTCCTCCAACTGAATTCAGTTGGTGAATTTGTCGTCGTCAATCCTTCTGACATTTCGACTGGGTCTCATTCAAACCCTTTAGCCGACGACCCCTTTTGGACCGCAGACATTGTTCGAAGTCCACCGCGCATGGTGCAGGATCTTTGTGGAGTAGGAATAGGTGCTGATGCGTCTATTACCTACACCGTACCCCTAAACTATTTTACCGGTACCACCGTTTTTACGGCCACACCATCCGTTGGTCCGAACACATCGTCCATTGGCTCAAGGTCTACTTTTTCTCTCTAGACGACCCATTCCACAATGGTCCCTCACGTTCCGACTATCCCTATCGGTAATGCGGTGGTTAGCCAAGCTGCAATTGGTACACCAGTAACACCAAGACCTACATCATCACTGCCTCTTGGGTACAAAGCACTAAATTTTACCACTGCCACTACTACCCAAGTTATGCCGGGAAGTTCGATACCTATCCAACAACCCAGAGGGACCGGTCTTGGTGGTCTTAATCCATTCAATGGTAATGGTCAGTCATTTACGTCAGGTTCTCAAATCCTGGGAACTCTACCTCAGGCTGGGGGGCATCCTCCCACCGAGGGACAAATTCCATTTGGAGGGCACCCTCATGCTGGGGGGCAGCCTCAATCTGGAGCCTACCATCAACCGTATGGACAAAATATGTCTGCCACACCTAATCCGTGGAATATCCCTTTTCCAGGAAACCCACAGTTCTCGGCAGGACACAATTCTCAAGCTCCACAACAACCCCCTTATGGAAAAATGCCAAATCCAACTTATAATCCTCAAAACCCATCTGGTTATCCTCCGCTCGCACATGTTTCTCAAAACACCTCAAACCCTATGTACCCTGGCCAACACCAACCTTATACAAGAGGGCCCACTAGTTACAATTATCCGCATAACCCAGTGTATGGCCCTACTGGTGTCCCCATGCCACACCAGTATTACCCACAGGTTAACCGACAACTACCTTTTCTAGCAACCCTGGACCTTCCAGACTTGTCTCGG